>MUZH01003754.1:0-22509 GCA_003012965.1 Juglanconis oblonga
CCATCTTCCCCCATTCCCTGAGACCTCCTCCGTCTCCTTCTCTGGAAAAAAAGAAAACTCCCCCTTCCCGGACAGACACAGCACACGCTCGCTCCCATCACCTCTCCCCAGCCTTTTCTCCCAACCCCCCTCCAAAAAAAAAAAAACTTCCCCCCGCCTCAACCCCGGGCACGAAATTGTCGCCATTCTCATGTTAGACAGCCGATCACCACCAGGCAAGGAAAGGCGGGGGGGGGGACGTTCCGGACTCGCTGCCGCTGGCACGTACTACAATAGCAACAACAACAGCAACAACAACAACAACACGAACACCGTGTGTCCTTTTTACTTCGCACGAGAGTGGCTGTGAGCGAGCGTGGGTGAGTAGGTGTTTCTGCAGGCTTAAACTTTGGGTGAGAGAAGGACCAAAACAGAAACAAAACGAAGAAAAAAAAAGAAAAAAAAACCCGAAGAAAAAAAAGAATGGAAGTGTTTGATGCCCCCCCCCCCAGATAGGTTGGGGGCTCACAACCCGACTCCCAGCGGGAGTGTCCGTCCTGTCGAGGGGGACTAGCGAACATGGTGCGGCTAGGAGTCCGGTAAGTACCATAATGATGCCCACCCACAGGGTTTTTGTTGAGGGGTTTCGGCGAGTGGTCGTGTGTTTGCAAAATTGTGGATAAACCATTGCTTTTAAGGAAAAAGTAGGTCTTGGTAGAAGTGGTAAGTAGAAGGTTTGGCAGTTCAGTGGTGAGGATTTGGGATACCATCGATCGAGGTCCACCAAGGCTTGTGGGCTTGTGCGTGGGAGCTATCAGAAAACAAAATAGAACCGTCGATCCGGTGGGGTGGCCACTAGATGGGTTCAGAGTTGCTAGCTGTTGAAGCCAGTGTGAGGACTATGACATGAGGATGCAGTCAGTGGAAGACATCTAGCATCACATCGAACCAGATCAGCACCGAGATCATCAACACTGCAGAGGACTCATGGCTGTTCTCAAAGTTTTGCATTTTCCGTCTCGTTGCTCCAGGACAAACGCTCCCTTTTCCCAACCAAGTCTCTCTTAGCTCAGACCAAATGACCCTCAATCTTCGCACCTCCCCTCCACCAGGCACATACCTCAGCAAAAGCAGCTCGATTCGCACCAACCAGCTTCAGCCTCCCAGAAAGTAAACCCATCCTCTTTACGACCCCCTATCCTATGTATCCACCAGGTATACCGACTCTCCCACCTCTCCTCTCATCAACAAAGAGCCCATTCACCCCTTCAAAGAATCAAAAGTGGGTAATGATAAAGACAGTGAAACCGAGGAAAACCCCTAGGCATCTGTCAAAAGAAGTAGAAACGGCCCAGAAAAGCACGAGCCGACCACGAACGCCATGACCTTTTCCGCCAGAGGAAAGGCCCCCATATAGACATATCCCATCATCATGAATTTCTTGCTTGTGCTTTCCGGAGAGACAATGCGACATGAGGTTTTATCGGAGGGTATAAGAGACTGCACCCCAGCACAGCCCAAAAGAAGATGTCACAGCTTGCTTAGCGAAAGTGAGGTACACTGGGACACTGACTCGAGACCCCAGCTACTAGGCAATATTCTTGTCGCAGGTCGTGGGCACGGGGTCCAAGATGCGAGTTCAAAACGCTGCACAAAGTCGAGCAGTAGCCTCAGGATATGGTTTTGGTGTGAGGCAAACTGAGATAGAACCGTGGTGCGCGCCCCTTGTTGTAAATGCGAGGGTAGCCAACATAAGGTCTGGCGATGGGTATCCAACAAAGGAAAATCGAGATGGAGGACATCAAACTTGCTCCACGTATAGCAGCAACTTCTCGTTGCGCTCCAATGCCGTATCCAGATCATTGTTACTGATCATGGGCAGCTTGTCTCCAGTCCTCTCGTCCTTGTAGGAAATGTCGATCGAGTCGCCGCCCGGGACCTTCAGCCGGTCACGAACCTTCTCGTGCAATTCGCGGAACTGGATATCGGTCGGAACGCGGATGGCGATGAGGTCACCGTTGAAACTCAGTTTGATCTTCATCGCTGTTGCTTGCTGGTTCAAACCGGGAGACATCGAGTTGTGTGACGGCTGCGAGAGAGAAGAGGCTTGACGAGGCACGCCGTTCGGTCCCCGAGGCGCTGCCGAATGCCCACCATATCCATTTCCGTTCAGATTGTTGTTCGATGACTGTTGAGAATTCCCATCCGGAGGTGTATCTTGCGAAGATTGCTGAGAGCCCGCAGACAACCTATATTCATCTCCTGCCGTGTTTGGATCAATCTCATAGTCGCCTTCTCTAGGCGCAAAAAACTGCCTGACCAAGTTGCATCTGGAGATGTAGGGCGGTTGGTTCAGGAGGTTCTTCACGTAGGCGTCCAAGTTGTGCAATCGCCCTTCCGTAATCGCATCCGTCACATAATTAACGGGCCCTGGCATGTACGGCAGAGTTCGCTTCTGAGTGCCTGTGTTCCCAGCCTCAGCGGGGAATTCGGTGAGGAGAGCAATCTGGAAGTCGTAAAAGTCTTCGTAATATCGTGACAGTTCCCAGTGCCGGCCATCCTCCAATGCAGCCTCGATGACAAACCAATATTTGTCCTCAGCAAAACAGTATCGGGGTATTCGTGCAGAGAGGGGAGCATAAAGCGGTGGCGCAGCAGAGGTTCCTGAAGGTTGTTGCGGGCTCGAAAGCGGCTGCTGGCTCTGCTGGGTGTTTCGTTGGGAATTGGATGCAGACTGTCGCCCAAAAGGTCAGCTGAAAGGCATCATGCAACAAGACATCTAGGTCGCTACTCACATTGTTCTGTTGCCCGTTGCCCTGGCTCGTCCGGCCGCCGCCGTTTGCCTGTTGTTGCAGACTCATGCGTTCCATGCCTTGTTCGACGGCTTGTTGTTGAGACGGTGCTCCTCCGACATCAAACTTACCCAGGGTAATGCTGCTGTTCTTGTAATCCGCAGCCATCTTCTTCCACTCCTCGACCCGGGGTATTCCGGCCCTCTTGATAGCACCCGAGGGGTCTTGCACTGGAGTATTCGAAGCCATGTCGCGGATTTCGATGAAAGAGACTGGGATCAGTCCCGGACCGCCCAACCTCCCTATTGGTTTCGCGACGAACCATTCCGGGTTCGACTGCGCGATGACGATGATTGCCTCTCCCGCCTTGGCCTCCAGCTCATCAGCCCTCTCGGCCTGGAAGTCGTACATGACGATTCCGTAGACCATGGCCCCGTTTTTGACACCCATCTTGGAAATGCGCTGGGTATTCAGTGCTGGAGTTGTGGGGGTGGGAGTAGCGCTGGATGCAGAGGTCTCGGCGTATCCAGAGTCGTGGTCGGGGTTGTTGGTTGCCCCAGGGGATGGTCGGCTCGATTCGGAGTTGGTGCTGTCGCGCTCTGTGCGGCCGAGGGCCTTGAAATACGAGACAGGGACGAGGCCCCGGGCGTCGGGTAGGGCAGGATTGCAGGCTTCGTACCAATCGCTGTCGTTCTCTCGACCAATGACATGGAAGAAATCGCCGCGGGAGAAACTGAGCTCCTGACTCGTCCGGGCTTCGTAGTCATATAGTGCTCGAATCACCTGCAGTGGCCTCCGATGTCAGTAGCCGTAAGTCGCGTGTTCAGACAATCCGCGCTTGGGTCTCAGCGGAGAGCGGCAGCGCCGAGCGGGGTCCCTGGGGGCAGATCGACTTGGCTGCATCGCCGGATTTATGCGCAATTCCAGCGCGCCGACATCCAAGGCCGGGCTTCCGATGTGAAAGCCAAGGCCAAGATTGCTGTGTGAACCGTGGGTGTGAAAATGACAAATGGCAAATGGCAAATCGCAACATTACATACCTTCTTGGGAGGAACTATGGCGAGGGCGGATTTGGGCGCAATCGAGACGTGCGGTGGCTTGCCCTCCTTTTCCCCTTTGATCGACCTTCGGAGAGCCTTGAGAGCACGCATGAGGTCAGCTTGTTTGTTTCTCGACATATGTATTGAGTTGGCTGCGTGGCCATGCGAGCAAGAGAAACACGACGACAGTGTTGTGGAGCGGCGTTGATGGTCGCGTGACGGGACAGACACAGTGCAAGGCATTTGGGCGTCAGCACTGCAGCGTCAATCCGTAGATTGAGTTCTTGCGATGCAGGAGCAACACGATAAGTCAAGAGTGGAAGGATGCACGATGCACAATGCACGATCCACAATGCGTTGCGGTGCAGTGCGGTGCGGTGCAGTGGAATGAAATGGAACGGACGGGCTGGTCAACGAACCTTCATTGTGGCCGCAGGTACCTCAACTGTTCCTTTTTCTGCGAGGATGTCCCGATTTGCAGGTGCGAAGGGTGGCAGATACTCGAACGGGGCCTTGTCGCCTGTTACTTCTTCTTGTTCTCGTCTCCTCTCCTCGGAAACCCTTAATCCGCAACTGACCAATCAACCCAGGAAAAGCCAAAGTTGCCGTTAGGTACCCGTGGACTCTGTGAGTGACTGCTCAGATGCTCTTGCCGTCGGGAAAGTCAGTGAACCAGTGCGACGGGGACGCGGACGCAGACGCGGACGCGAGGATCCACCAGCAGCGCGCGGAAGGCAGCGACAGAGTTGGTGGCAGGAACGCGGCGGCGGAGATGACTATCGAAGGGTCGAGATAGTGGCAGTCGGCGGTGGAAGAAATCGAGATGGGATGAATGTCCCAGTATATCGTGGAGACAAGAATGTCGTCACTCAAGCAAGAGTCATGCAGCGCCAGATGAACAGTGTGTTTTGGGGGATCGGGCAATCGATAAAAAACGGGGTCGAGGGCGCCTGACCAGGGCGGTCGAGATTCCTTTTGGGCGCGGGCGACGTTGGATAGGCGGAAACAGTGGAGCGTGGGGATTGGAAATTGGAAGTCGCGCTTCTCGAATTCCAAGCCTCTCAGCTATCCCGTGTTGTTGGGTTGTGATTGTGATTGTTGCGCCTTGATGATTATGACGAGGATGACGAGGTGGGTGGCATGCGGTCACGCTCCCTCTCAGGCCTCTCTCTCTCTCTGTTTCTCTCTCTTTCTCTGTCTCTCTCTTTCTCTCTCTTCCTCTCTTTGTTCCGGATTTCGTCCCGTTGCGTGCTGTCACAAAAGTACGGACAACGCTACCGATCAGAACACCGAGTGCAGGTGGTTGGTGATGATGAGTCCAGTCCCGTCGAGTGCAATCCAAACCAATCAATCCAGGTTTCCGTCGGTCGGTGGCCCGTGCTATCAGCGCCGTGGAGTGCTTCGTCCGTGAACGGGTCCGTCTCTGCAGCGCTTGGCCGGGGTTGGTCGTATTTCGCGTGTTTCGTGTGTGGCGTGGCGAGGAAACAAGTCAATGTGTCGCGTCCCTCGGGGGGCGTTAGGAAGAAGAAGGCAAAGCGCAAGACAAAGCTGGAGGGAAACGAGTGAGCGCCGGCGGCGGCGACGTCGACAACGACAACGACAACAGCAGCAGCAGCAGCAACGACGACGACGAAGACGAAGACGACGATGACTGGTGTGAAGGAGAGAGGTCGGGTCAACTGGGAGGGGGGAGGGAGGGATTATGGAATGACGGGATTGAAAAGGGGGTGTTGCACATGCAGAATTCGGGCTACGGACACACTATCAGAAAAGAAAGGAAAAAATAATAGGACAGCCAAGGCAGAGGCAGAGGCAGAGGCAGTGGCAGTGGCAGTGGCAGAGGCAGAGGCAGAGGCAGAGATTGGCGCCCAGTTTTGTGCATGGCTCTGAAGTCTCCATTTCCCGAGTCCCCTCACCCTCACACTGCCTCACCCTTCACCCTTCACCCTGCCTGCCAGTGGACCACACTTGCACCCACTTCCCACGCCTTTGCTCATCCCAGCAACCCAGGTGCCCAGTAACCCTTGCTGCCATGCTGCTCTCTGTCAGTGCTCCAGATCCGGCCGATCAGCACCTTTCTCCCAGCAGCCAGTCTACAAGCATTAGCGACGCCCGCGCCAACGTTGGAGCCATGCAGACCATGCTGAAGGCCATCCTTGTCCGCCCGTGGAGGGGGTCTAGAGGGTCTAGAGGGCCGGGGGGGTCGGGAGGGTCTGGATGGCTGGAGGGGCGCATTTTTCTCTGATGGGATGAAAACCTGTGAGTGGCCAACGACAGGGGTGGCCTTGCAGGGGTGCACCTGTCATGATCTCATGTCTTCCTTCACTTCCGAGGGCCATGGGGGGGGGCCACCATCACCTCCGGGCCCCCATCAGCTTCGGAACCTAACCACGGCCTCCTCCTCCTTGGGCCATTTATATCACCACTCCACCGTCACCATCGTGGACCACCTGGACGACATGACAATGCAACGCTCCGGAGAATACCTGACTACGGTACTCGTACTAGTCCTAGTTCTAGTCCTAGTCCTAGTCCTAGTACTAGTAGCATGATGGACCCTCTCCTCCGTCCAATATCCCAATTTTTGCATCTGTCTGGCTCGGCCCATCACTGCGGCCACGGCCGTGCCCGATGTCCTCCCTCCAAACAACCACCGCCCCATTGATACTATTCCCGGAATGGGTCCAAGAAACGGCCACCTGATGAGGGCCGAACACACAGACAGCAGGCGTCGCAACCCGTGAGCGAACCCCCTCCTCATCGTCATCATTATAATCAGTCTCTCATAAGCCCGACTCTATCTCTCTCCCTGCAGGCGGGTCGGACCCCCACCGCTTCGCAGTTGTTTCAACACCGCATAACTCACTCATCAGGCGAACCTCTGCTTTGCTGCTGTCTTTTGGTCAGTGCCAAAATGTCCAATAGATGGCAGACAAGAGTGCGCACATGCCTCACCATCTTCGAAACACCCTGCCGCCCCAGCATCCAAGCATCCAATGACGAATCGACCAACAGCGGCTCGTAGAGAAGATCTTGTTCATGCTTGGAGCAGGATCAAGCTCTCGGGGTCCTTCGCCTGACAGGGAAGAGCACACATGGCATCTTCTTCAAGAGCTCAGACAGCTGCCAGGTCAACCCACGGACGGTCCGCCATCCAACCAGCATTCGGAGCTCTTATAATCTAGCCTCACGAGCCTAATTCTCGCGGCAGGTTTCCGCCCCCACCACCATTCCGCGTTGCTCCAACGATGGCACAGGAAATCACAGATCACCTTCAACCTCATGAAACGGCCCCAATCCATCATTTCGCCTCCACAGGCCCAACCCCAGGTCATCCTTCGTGAATGCCATCAAGAACGACGGTAGACCACTCCGTGATGTGTAGTCGGGGGTTGTGCGAGACTGACATTCCCAGCTCAAGATCATCACGGCTGGGTTACGAAAGATCGCCATTCCAGTCCTCAAATCACTCCGTACTATCAAACACCTCCCTTGTGTGTATTCAACGATACTTCCGCCACGTGTTTCGTGTCTTGAGGTCCCAGGGCAGGGTCATCCGGCTTCCACAGTTGAGCCGCACACTACGATGCCCGCTCAAATTGCCATCATCTCGTCATGAAATACCATTTATTAGTCTTCCACGAAAACTCACGTTCCCGATTTGCAAAGGCTCAAATCCCAAATCAACTCGGCGTCAATTGTCGGCAGCCCGACACCAGACGGGCCACAGGATGCAAGGCCTTGTCGTCCTTCCCAGGCCGGCCTGGCTGCACGACGGATACTACTTAGTTGCGGACAATATGCAGGTCATCCGACAAGAGGAACCCCACGGCTACACGGGCATAGCTACTATAGTACGTAGGAAGCCTGCATGCGTCGTGCGACGGTGTTATGCCGGATATGAAGTGGACGAAAAGGACAAGAGATCCTACGGGGGGGCAGCGCAATCACACCACCGGTGAAATGTGTACACTCGGAGAAATGACACAGAGCAATCTCGTTCCTGTCACCGCATGGCAGAGGTATCAATCGATCTCTCCGCCACTGGCGCATGATGAGAGATCGTTCCACGTCTTCCAGGTCGATCATTCGCAGGTGCTTTACGCGCTCGACGCGCCAGGTTCGCGCGCGCGTCAAGCTTGGCCCAAATCATCTCGCAGCTGGAGTATGGCCGTCGCACAGTAGAAACACGATCTCAACAATCAGCAGCAGCAGCAGCAGCAGCAGCAGAAGCCGTCCTGCAGTGATGGCTCAGTCCACACTGCAGAGACCCACAAACGCCCGAAACTACACAGTACCAAAGTACAATCCTGCCGGAAGCAGGCCCTATTGTCATGGGAGTCGACTCGCGAACTTTCGACATTGTCGTCATATGCAAGGTAGAAGGGGCCGCTCCAGCTCCTTGGTAGCTGATCCTCCGCGGATCCCCGTCGCCATGCAAACGCGATGCATGGAGTTCCTGTCACAAGGACTTCTCAAAAGAAGTCTCGAATAAATTAAAACCCGCCCTCGGCTTGGCCACGGTCCAGCTGGGATGTGACATTCCCGCTTGCCGGGGTGGGGACCTTGACCCACGCGCGGATGCGAACCGGAGATACGGTGTCCACAATCACGTCTCTTTTCGGTTTCCTATCGTCTTGTGCTTCAGAAAGCAATCTCGTCTCTGATCTTCTTCAATGTCCGAATCGTATCCTCCTTCGCTATCATGTCATGGGTTGGGAGTGCACCTCGACATGCCCGAGGCATCTCTGTTGGAAGGTCTCCCATGCGAGCAGAGTTTTCTAGATGTTTCGATGCCCTCCTCTTCACTCGACATCAAACTCAAAAATCAACTCATCACTTCTAGATGTGACTCTGAGCATGATCGACCATATCACAACCGCAGCATGGGGAACTGCCAGAAACACCCACCTGCGCGTCGAGAAGCCATGGGAAATTGTGAATTTGAGCCTCTTTTTCAGACATGAGTCGCGACCTGCAGATGCCCGGGCGCAGCGGCTAGGGCTGCGCTTGCGGCTCAGCTGCATGAGCATCTCACGAACACCACGAGGGCAACAAGGGAGCAAGAAATAGTCATGCCCAACTCAATCGTAAAAGATCAGACGCCGACAGAGTTCGAGCACCGCCCGCAAGCTCTGAGGGTCCACGAGTCGAGGACCCTTCGTTGGCGATACTTTGCTTCTCCCATATCACCACCTTGTTGACAACAATTCATCACAACTTTGCGTATCCGCTTTCTTTGGTCTGCGCGATATCTGACGCCCACTTCTCTTGGCTGCAAATCCTTTGGATGAGCATCGCGAGTGCATCCGTTATGGTAGAAAGGCCGTCTCGACGAGACACAGCACAGAAGTCTCCCAACGTCGGAAGCCGTGCCGAGGATCACCTTGGCGGCATCCAGCTTCCTCTTTCCCTAGAAGCCTGTTCGCCAGATTTTTAAGCAAGGCTGCTGGTGCCAGTGGAACTTTACTGGTATTCACAGGCCCCAGGGCATCCAAGGTTTAGCGCGGCCCATAAGGAGTGGATGCTCCTCCAGACGAGGTGGGTTGGTCGGCTGGGCTAGATACATGGGCACTACTCGTCTAGAAGACTTTGGCGTCGCTTGCAGGTTTGCAGAAGTTCTCCTCTTGTGTATCCGACAAACGTATCCACAGTGGAGGGCACTAACGTTCGGCTTCCCTTGGGGACTGTGCTTTGTAGTTGCTGTGATGCCGCGCCTCGGTCATGACAAATTCCCAATCCAGTCAGTCATCCCATAATTTCCCACCTCTCCTATGCACCAGCACACACAGCTACAGTACCAATCGGTCTTCACCGAGAAGAGATTCATGCCATGACGGCTTCCCCATCCTTCCGGATCGATCAACGCGAGGGCTAGATGTCATCCGGATCTAAGGCGACCCGGGATCTGCCCCAGTGTGAAACTCGGGGAGCATGGTGCAGGGGGTCTGCACGGCTCCCTAAAACATCTTACGAATCACAAATGCCGGTCTACTAGTAATAGTAAGTGAGGCTCTTAAGTTTGGCTCGCGAGGTCTGGTTACGTGGGCTGTCGCTTTGCCGTGTGGTGTTGGACAAAGTCCAAAACACGGGACGCTGTTTGTGTTGCGAGCACCAGGTGAGGTCGCATTTGGATGTTTGAAGGATGGGGGGGATGGTGACGTCTGTGAGTGTAGGATGGCAGTCTGAGCCGCAGAGCCCGGAGTCGAGGCCGCTGAGGAGATGAGATGGCGCCGTGATGCGTGGGTGCTGGTGGAATAGCTTCATAAGCATGGCAACCTTTTTCAGCCTATCATGGGTTATCGAGTGATGACGGCGACGGTCGCGGGAGATGGACGCTTTGCAGCTTCGAAAAAATGCAACTTCTTGTAGATTTGAGCGTGAGTATGCTTTCGCAATGCTGGAAGGGTCCACAAGGCGTCTTGGGGCGTAGAGTACCTAGATAGATACGGGTTTCCGTGAAGAAGACGTGGCTCCTGGCCGGCGATGACCCTGGGAATGAGGGCCTCGGTGAGATACGTAATCATGGAGTCTGTATATGAATGAAGATACTTATTCATTCGTCTGGTCGAGTCGCCGAGTACGAATACCGAACTTCAACTCGGATGGCCTGCCCAACACCACCACCCACAAGCCCCCGGGGCTGCTCCCCTTTCAACCAAGTCTGCTGTTTCGATCACGCCACAGAACACTACAAGACATCGTCTTGAAGGGGAGACGAAGGAGTACGTCTGACTTGGACGTCCGGATTCCGTGTTCTGGACTGCTCTACCGTGGCACCGTCTCTCCTGCCGCGGCGGGCACCACACGAGCGGCCGTCATTTGTGAGATTCTTTCCTTGCTTGTTCGCGACGGTGCACGTGTAAGGCAGGGCGCAGGAAAAATCAGACGGGTTTGGGAGGCCACATGAGCTTGAGATGTTCAGGTCCGGGTTTTTTGCTTTGGAAGTGGACATGGCGGGACACTGCGATCCGTCCAAAGCTGCGCGAGCGCCTCGTCCTTCGGGGTAGGACGCGCAAGGAATACCACCGCACGGAAGAGATGAAGTGATGTTTGTGACGATGGATAGAGGACAGAGAGAGCGGTGAGATGTCAAACGTGTCAGCAGATGGCCGTACCATGAAAGACTGAAGGTCTATAATGGAAAGGGTCACGGCTGGTGCCATGGCACGTGCTACCTTGGAACCATCAAAGTATTTTAGTGTGAACGTACTCAACGGCCCCTCGTTTGGGAAAAGGGCGTGCTTCGGTCGACGTTGAGGCGGTTGATCAGCCTCGGTGTGCGAGTGAAAGCTGCAAAGATATTTGACGCTGGACCTCAGGGCGGCAAGGCTTGAAGGTGCAGTGGCAGAATTTGGGTTGGGAGGAACACAAACTAGTATAAATACACACACAACAGGCAGCAGAAGCCAGTAGAGTGTCTGTGATGGGTCGCCGAGAGAGATCAGTACTGTCAACTGGTGCTTGTCTTCCTAGGTCTCAGCCTCACTAAATCTTCACTGGGACTCAGTGGACTTGCCGAACTTGATTACATGGAATGTCCTTGGCTGTCTTATTCGACCCGTGGACCCCTCTCCGCCTTCCAGCTCCTTGAGCCTGTGGGTGCCTTTAAGTCCGCAAAAGGAAAGAGGTAGAATCGAGGACTTGGAATTTGGAATATGGCATAGACTGTGATTGTGTCTTATAGAAGCGGCGAACAAAATGATGGCCACGAAAATCACTGCCAGTGAGAAGAGCATATGTTTACATACAAACTCGATACAGACATCCCCCTGGTATAATATTTCGAAGACGTTGGTCGGGTTCCCCCCCCCCAACCCGGCTTCTAACTGATTCCCATCATCCGTAATTGCTCTATAAAGCTCTTGGATATCTGGGCCATCACCAGTAAGTGGCGGTTGATTTTAGCTGGTCAGAAACGAACTTATCAAGGGAAATGAGCTTGGCCTTTGAGGCGGAACTGATCCAAATCCAAACACATCAAGCACTCCATTACTTACATGGCCAATGCTCTCCAACGTGGCGTTTCGCTCGTTGCATAAGCCTTCAAGTTACAGCTCACCCATTCACATATTCGACGTCTATATAAATGATGTCGGGCTTGCAACCGATTTCACCAAGCAGACGTATACAGGGCGTTATGGCAAGGCCAAACTATGGGGCGGGCTGTAATGAAACAGCACAAATATCTTCCCCGGCCCTTCCCCCCCCCCAAAAAAAAAGAATTTTAAAAGTCAACTCCCTGATGAGTATAGATATCGCATATAGGAATTAGCAACTAAGAATCATGCTAGAGAAAAACAATGCGCAAGGTTGATCGAACAGCTCCATAAATTGAGAAGAGGAGCAGAATCGGCTTAATTCCAAGGCTCTGGAAACAAAGCCGCATTGACCAAAATTGACTTGGAATCGAGGCCATGCATTGTCCTAACCTACCGGGCTACGGTTCAATGCAGTAATGGATATTTTTGAGAGGTCCGAAGATCATAGAACCGGGTACGGACGGTCCTGAATCTAAAGCCGCTATCTTGTTCGGCCAGTCGTAGCTTAGGTACTGGCTCTATATTAAAAAAGGCTAGCTAGCACCATGAAGATACTAGTTTGATCTAGCTTCCTGGTTGTTGGGGAAAGTAAAGAAAACGTACGCTTCCTTCATACTTTGGTTTCGAAATATTCACTGTGGAGAAGCATTTTCTTGGACCCGACGCACAACCCTCCGAGTCCCTCACTTTCCATTCCGTCCGACGACCTTGTGAAGACTTAACAATCGTGCTAGAGTTTTGATTCCTGTCTGAATTCAAAAGGAACCACGATGGTCGAACTTGGGGATGGTCCGGGGCACCAGGACATCTTGCAGCTCTTCCGCACAGCAAAGACTGCCATCGACTTTTTGGCAACGGAAAACCATCGCCTATGGGCGGCCTCCACCAATCCGACCTTTACCGAGCCGACCTCCATGGGGGTGATTTCCGCAAACCTCCAGGCGCACGGCAACATCTTGAGACTGTTGGCACAAGGCCAAGCCACGCCAGGTTCCACTATAATCGCCAGCATAGATGTTGAGTCCGGAAACGGCAGTATCATGGAGCTCAGCATATCAACTCGAGTGGTCGACGCCCCTTCGCAAACCATCCACAGTAAGCGCTGGGTGGTCGATGGGCAAACGAATACGCAGCGGAGGATGGCCCACGTGTTCGATTATGGTGACACGGAGCTTGTGTGCCACCAGTCAGACTTGAAGAGTCAAGTGGCATCGACTTTCCATGAGTTGCAAAGGCAGTTTGAGACAGTGGTCTTGGTCGGATGGCATGTGCAGAACGATATCCGATTCATGGAGAAGCGAATGCAGTGGCAAATACCTTCTGGGGTTGTCGTGGTCGATGTGCAGCAAGCCATCATGTGTAAATACAGCCTGGGAGGGGTTCGACCGAGACTCTGGGATGCGCTCACCAGGTACGAGGGGTGGATTGTGCCGAGATTTCAGATGCACAATGCTGGTTATGATGCATATTGGACATTGAGATTAGCCTTCTCTGTCGGGGAGAAGAATAAGATTTCTGATGAGAAGGTGAAATCAGGCACAATAGGATTGGAAAAAAGTCTCACCCAGGGAACTCAGTGTGGAAAGACTTGAAATCAGCTCAACAGTGACCTGCTCCAACTTGAGAGATCTCAGGGAGAAGAAAGGGCTGCCTACCCGTAGGAACCAAGCCGTTGGTAATCATGTTGACGGAAAACACTCTGCTTATGGAGCCCAACACTATGAGATACGAAATGAAATGTCCAAATTTGCAAACACTGAATCTCACATTCAGGGACATGTATAACGCTCAACGGTCCAGGTCCAGCAACTGGATATATGTCAGCAAGGGTCCGAGATTTGGCAGCCGAGTGAATGCTGGAAGGATGACAAAGTCATTACAACATACCCAGTGGCAAAAGACTGGAGTCTGGGATATGTACAACTACATGGTGCAGCTCTTCATGAACAAAGAGTGGGAGGAATGGCAAGATGAATGACAAGGAGATTGGGTGAAAATCAAACTTGGAACACTTGAGCACCACAATCGCCGGCTGTCAACATTGTAGAGCGGGCATGTTCGCTCTAAGTCAAGATTTGGAAGTCAAAAACTCCATAATTTTGCTTCTACTTGTTATTAGGCAGACTCAATGGAATCAAAGACTTTTCCTTTCCCCCTTTCCCCCTTCTACCCTTTTCTCCTTCCATCCATGGTGACTTGTTGCTAGAAAAACCAAATGAAACCGAATACTGTCCCTTTTCTTTTCAGGTCCTTCCCAATTCCACTCCTGTTCTTTTCCATCTAAAGGCTCCAACCAGACCGGTTCTCCAGCAGGGCTTTCGCATTGTCCACCTCCTTTCGGGTCAACTCTTTGACGCCCACGAACTGGTTCTCAAAGACGGCCCGATAGATGCCCTCAAGCTTGTCTGGATGCTTCTCCCAAACCTCCTTCATCATGTCCTGGAAGTCAAATGTGGGGAGGTCACCTTTGAAGGCTTGCTCTTTGAGAGGTGGACCGAACTCGTCAACTGGAACAGGGGGTTTCTTCACAAACTCTGGAAAGATACTCCTGAGGTAGGGTACGGCAGTGCAGGCAGCCTGTGGAGTGAAGACGGTTGATTAGTGTGTGTCTGACTTGGAAGAACGTATAAGGGAATCAAAGAGAGAGAAAGAAAGAAAAAAAACCACCAGAAAAAACCAGACGACAGTGAATGAAAGCCAGAAGAAAAAGGGAGGGTGAGGGGAGAAGAAAAACTGTATGTCTTACAGTGATTGACTGTAAAGTGGTCATGGAGGGAGAGGTGGGGCAAGGGAGTGCATGTTGTTAGTGTCAGTTGTTTCTCTTGATATACGTACGATATCCAGTTTTCCATAGTCATCACAGCGTGGCATCGCACCTTGCGCAACTGCCCTCGCCTCTGCGTACATCGTGCCTAGTGTAAACGCGACTTTCTCGATGGTGTCGAAAACGATGTCCATCTGCTGAGTTAGACCCTTTCTGGTGCGAGAATATTCCTCCTTCTCCATGCGTTTACGACGGAACTTGTGGTGGATGCTGCGAACCTCCTCGACCAGGTTCGCGTACTCAGCGCGCAGATCCTCAGCTTTCTTCTGGAGTAGCACCTGCAGCGGATTCCACTCATCGTGGAATTCCTCATAACGGCTTGTGATCACCTGCTGAGCATCTCTCATGTAGTCGAGCTCTTGGGAGAAACCCTTGAGATCCTCGGACGGCGTGACCTCACTCTTGGCGCGGGTCTCGAGGACGCCCTTCGTGTTGGGAGGAAACTTGCGCATCATGGCAGAAGTAAGGAAACGTTGGTACTCGGTCTTGCTCCAGCGTGGCCCGTCAACTGCACCGTAGGTCACACTCTCTGGCTTGGGGTCGCCTTCTGCTGGCTTTCCTGGGAAGTCGTCGTGGTGTGGAGGGGACTGAGGTCGTAGTACAGGCTCGTTGCGGGCCAGATATCGCAGGCGATCGAGTTTGAGCTCGGTGTTGTCGCCGGTTAGGCGACGGTAGAAGGCGTCAGACTCGTCGAAGGAAACTGGATCGGTAGATGGTGCGAAGGACGAAGTTGCGCCAAGTCTGCACTGTGAACGTGGAGCCCCGCGGAGCAGATCGTACACGTGGTTGACGTATGGGGTACGGGGAAGCTGGGAAGATTGAGCGTGGCGCTGAGGCGTAGGCTCAGGTTGACGAGGTGATGTCATGTTGATTGATTTATTGTTGAAAGAACTTTTGGATATGGATGGGATCACCGCGTCGTCGTGAGCTACGAGTGCGGCTTATGATGGTGATGTGAGGCTGATAATGCTTGATTGATAGTGATGATTGCTAGGTGGCCACGACGGAATGTTGCAGCTGAAGGAGCACGTCGTAAGCTTGACACCTGCTCTTGAGGGTCAAACAACAGGGTGTAGATTAATGGTGGTGGGATATTGATGCTAATGATGAAGATGAGACTGACGTCGGTGAGATTCGCGACGATGAGATAGTGACAAAATAATGGATCCAGGAGCGCCAGAGAGAGGTTGTCGTTGGGGAAAGGCGTCTCCAGACCCATCCTCCTGGACTGTACCTTCGAGGTCGCTTAAACTGCTTGGGGAGCAGACCACAGGACCCTGAGAGAAATGTACAGACATATCCTGCCATGTCTGGGCTGGACCCATCTAAGAACCCATGGTGACGAGTGGCCACGATGACCGCAGTCCAACCTTAAGCCTGGCTCCCAGCTCCATCCAGACTTGGGGCTGCCTCTCAACACTACATGCTCCGCGTCAATGGAATCTGTTCAAGCTTGCCGATGTATAGAAGATGAGAATTGCACACTCTGCCCTTCCCCTTGACCCTTGCAAGATATCAAGACCACCCAATGACAAACTTGAAGGCAGACATTCTAAGGAGAACAGCACCAAAGATAGGTTCCGAAAGAGGAGGAGTCTTGCAACACAACCCACATGAACAATGAAAAGAAGACGAAGGTTTCAGTTGTGCTGCAGGACAGATTTGGACCAGTCGAAAACATCGGGTATCACTCACCAACAGCAAGCCGTTCACCTAGCCAGTGGTCCAACGGTGACCTTCTCCCGGAGTTTCCTCTCTTCCAACATATTTACTTGTTTCGTGTGCTTCCTCCTACTAGCTTGCAGGTCCGCGAAGCGCCCCTTAGCCCCAAACTTGACCTTGGTAATCATGTCGGCAGCCCTGCCCTTTGTGATATCATCTGCCGTAAGCGGATCATCTTCAGGTCTCAGCTTATTCAGGAACATGAGCTGGCCGTTCGTTGGCCGTGCGCTCCGCCATGCTTGTTTTCGCGAGATGATGAAGTGCGGGAACCTCTCGCTCGCGTACTTGTCCGCGCCGTGGACCGCATCGGAGAAACTGGTTGCTTTGAGCAGCTCTCTGGGCGTGGCGTAGGGTGATTTACCAGCTGCGCTGCCGGGCAGGCGGCGGATGATGAACGCTCGCCAGAAAGCTGAGTCCTGATCTTGGGTGTTGTCCTTCTCCAGTCGTATATAAGCTCCACCGTCACCTGATAGGATATACCTATTCGGGCCGACCTGAACCCAGGCGTTATTGGTTATGGTGTTGATGTGTCGCTCGCCCGAGG
Source organism: Juglanconis oblonga (assembly GCA_003012965.1). NCBI lineage: Eukaryota > Fungi > Ascomycota > Sordariomycetes > Diaporthales > Juglanconidaceae > Juglanconis > Juglanconis oblonga. The sequence goes on from MUZH01003754.1 coordinate 16,944, forward strand.
TGTCCGAAATCAAGTCGAACACGGAATCATACTCGGTGAAAGTAACCTTCTGAGGTACGCCTTGGGGAACGGGAATAGGTTCACCGTCGTAAACCTGCTGATGCCTAGTGTCTTCGGCTTTTTGCCGCTCCTTGATGCTGTTCAAGTGGTCGATGGTGGCGTTGCTGATAAGCTCGCCAGGATCAAGGCCGAAGAGGGTTGGGACAGTCACGATACCGGTCTCGAGGCTTGAGACCATGTCGATGATGTGGCAGTTTTCCTTGCTCTTGTGCAACCTCATGCCTCTCCCAATCATCTGGACCAGCAGATTCCGAGATCGTGTGGGGCGTGCCAGAACGACACAGTCGATGTTGGGAATGTCGGTACCCTCTGTGAAGACACCGCAGTTCAGCAGTACGGGAAACTCGCCGCGCTTGAAGGCATCGAGAATCTTGCCTCGCTCGATTTTGTGCGTGTCACCAGTGACGAAGCGGGCGTCGAGGCCATATTGTCGGAATTTTGCAGTGAGACCGGCGACATGGTTGAGATCGACGCAGAAAACCAACGTCGACTTCCTCCCAGCAGCTTTGGCAAGCCAAGCCCTGACGGTGACATCGTTGACCTGATCCGTATTGACGGCAGTGGACAGTTCCGAAGAGACAAAGTCTCCTCCGACCTTCATGCTTCTCACCTTTGAGATGTCCGCCGTGGATTTCACCGTGGTGAAGAGGACGCCGGTCAGCCACTTCTCGTCGATCATGTCGACGTAGTCTTTGTGGTAGACGATCTCATCAATAGCTGCACCAAGCTTCACCCCATCAAACCTGGAGAACGTAGCCGACACGCCGACCAGGTTGGGAGAATAATGATTCTTGGTGGAAAGGCCAAAGTGGTGGAGGACTTTCATGTAGCCGGGAGCGACGATGTGATGAGCCTCATCCACAAGAACGAGCTTGAAGTTGTCCGGGTTATATTTCTGAAGTCTCTCCTCTCTTTGAAGACTTGCCACGCTGGCAACGGTGATGTCTGCCACCCCACTGGCTTTGGAGGTGGCCATGTCAATCTCAACGGTCTTGTCGGGATAAGCGTTGGTGCAGTGCCTTGCTGCTTGCTCGACAAGTTCCCGACGATGAGCCAGAATCAGAGTCTGAGTTGCATGTTCCGAAGGGCCCTCAACATGCTGAATGAGCTGAGTGAAGATGACCTGGACCATGTGAGTCAAGTACCGGATGAGATGAAGGACGGCTGGTGCAGCAACCTCGGAATTGTTGCACCAAGACGACAAGAAAGAGAAGAAGCCCAAGGGGAGGATAGACGCATACAGTTTTACCTCCTCCAGTCGCCAGAGAGATACCAACTCTCTTGTGTCCATTCTTGAAGGAGGACACAACCGTCTGAATACACTCAATCTGGTAGTCCCGGAGTTGCACTTGCTGCAGGGTCGACTGAGTCGCATAGCTCCTCAAACAGCTCTTCGGGGTTGGAGAGGCACGAGAGAGCTTGGGGTGAAAAGCCAATGTAAGACTCCGAAGCCGTGAGGCCCTGAATGTACATGAGATCGCCCTCAGGCCTCTCAAAAGCGGTTGTCGCATGGTGGTGCTCAGCCTTGCGGTTTGGTTGACGTGGGAAAAAAGCTGTGAGGCTGAAAAAGTTCCCAGTTTTGATTCGCGCCACACACATCATCCTGGTGAATCCCACTGTGGTGGATGCCGCTAAGTATATATTACTATAGTACATAGTCGGAGCGGTAATAAACAGCCCCCAAGACAGGTATCCAGTGGCTAATGCAGTGAAGACTCCACTCGAATAGACTTGTATCTGTGGATCTAGAAGGTGGTGGCCATACCGTAGACAGTATAGCACCTGCATCGGTAGGTCAAGAAGGTACCTACCTTCCAAGGTTGTTTATTCAGCCTGGTACAAGTGGAACCCTGTATTGGCTAAGATCCCTGCACGTCAAAAAGCTCTGTTTTCACAACCACCATCGCGGGGCATTGCGACAGCAACGAGTTGCGACCCCCATGGCAATGAATCACTAGGCTCTCCCGGAGTCTTAACACTCTTTGGGACGCGTGTTCGAACTTCCGAATCTCGCCAAAACCGTTGAAGCACCTAATCACGCCGCCAAAATGTCCTCGGATTCTGACGACCGTGTGAGCGACTACGGTCGCCAGATTGTGGAGTCAATTGAGCCAATCGAGGATGTGGAGCGTGGAAGTATCGTCAAGCGAGAACAAGGCTTCAGCAGTAGGCCGGAGGAGAGTGACGGCTCTAGAGATGAGAGTGGCTCGCCAGAGGAAGCTACTGGATCCGAACCCCGTCCTGGTCGGAAGTTTGATGATGCCACACATGCTGAGGAGGTCTCTGAATACGAGGATAAGCTGTCTAAGGGACAGCTGCCACCGTCTTACCAAGTCCCGTCAGGAGAAGACAGAGAGCGCCCCGCAGGTGACACAAGCAGTACCGACGTGAGAGCGAGTCAAGTGGACGACTCAATGCTGGAAGATGCTGCGGTAGAGAAGGAAAAGATGCCGCAAAAGAGGAAAACACCAACGGAAGGGCCGGATCCCCAACTCATGGACGGAGCCGCGGACATCCGACCCAGAAAGAAGACCAAGAAAGCCCTCAACCGAGCTTACCTTGACCTGTTGAATGATGACATCGAGCATGTGGCTTCTCAGTGTGTTCTGCCCGGTCATAGACAGGTCAATGAGAGGATAGCGCTGCCGTCGTCGCAGATCGGCATGACTGTCTGGACGTCCGTGGAGAAGGAGAGATTCTTCGAGGCTCTTGGTCGTCTTGGTCGGGGTAGCGCAGCTGCAATCGCAGCACGAATCCGAACAAAAGGTGAGATGGAGGTCCGGCAGTACATGAAGCTGCTCCAAGACGCTCTTACTCGTCGACGGCAGCAGAACGAGCTTGATCCACTCGGGCTTAAGGATTTTCCTGCGGCTGTGGAACTCAGCCACGAGTGTTGCCAGTCGCTGGAGGAGGTGGCAGACAACATCGCCATGAGACAGGAGCGCTCTGAGAATGTCGCAGAGGAGCACCGGCACGGGACGGCCTGGCTGGTGTGTCAGGAAAATTACAAAAACCTCGAGAACGAGGCGAAGGATGGTACATCAAAGGCCGCGGGTGTTTTCAGGACAAGAGAGTGGTTGTCACTATCAGAGCGCTTTTTCATGAATACAGCAACAGCGGAGGGAAACTGGCACAGCGTGGCCGGAGACATACCCTCCATTCAGCTTACAACACTGGAAGACTTTTATTCACTTGCGCTCACACTAACAAGGCGCCTCGTGACGGCGTCACAGTTCATGGCGACAACGCGCATACGAGCTGAGAGCGGATACAGACCACAAGTCCGGCACCTCGTCAAGGGAAAGGACGTCCGCGCTGCGGCTATGTCACTGGGACTTGCAACACAGAGGCCACCTTTGACAGGGTGCGTCAGACGCTTGGGACTATCTGTCTACAAGGATCCACCCAAGCCGAACGAGGACAGCGAGCTGGAGTCGCTATCTGTCACCGACGTCGAAGACGCACTTGGTGTTGATGGACAACGGAACGTCAGCCAAATTCGACATCGCATGGAGCACATAGTGTTGTCTTCGGACGAAAGCTCATCAATATCGTCGGATTCGCCGGTGGAGAGTGATGTGGAGTCAGAGGAGGCGCGCAACAGTGGCAGCTCATCAGATGACGCAGGTAGCGAGGAAGAGGAGGAAGTACAGGCTGAGGCAGACGAAGCCATCCTCTACTCAGCTGTCGATCCACCACAGACAAAGAGGGATCGCCAAGCGCTGTTTCGCAGAATCAAGGCAGAGAGGGAACAGGAGAGATATGCGGATGTTATCGATGCCCAAGCCAGTTACCAGGAGGAGGTTGAGATGTGGAAGTTACTGGGCAAGCAGCCACCAACAGCTCTGGTCAAGCCTGGGCCTCCTCCGCCTGGCCGCAGACTGAAGCTGTCGGTGGATGCAGCGTACTCGGTAGGCAAGGATTGGCGGGCGAAGACGAAGGCTATGAGCGAGTGGGAGGCGCGGTACCTAGGTAACAACTAAGATACAGCGGAACTGGATGAGCATGCTGTGTACGGCGGATAAGAGACCTGTTCGAACACCAATGGGATTCCAATGGGATTCCAAAGGCTGGCGAAAAGAAGGTCGTGGTGAATTGAGATCCGCATCCAGCATTCCGAGTGGGCAGGTGGGTCAGCAAATAAGGTTTTAAGTGCTCACATGAACCTCGGCAGCATCCTTACGGCACTCATTGTGGCTGTGCACGCTATCGATACGCAAGCGTCCTCGCCTCTCTCCATCTCCGTCCACGGGGAAGATGAGTTGAGACAGTTCTGTGTTTGAGGGGGTCAACTTTCCATTCACTCCTTGTTCACAAACACACTTTCTTTCCTTCACCACCAATTCCCTATCTCTGTTCATCTTTCGTAACCGAGCAGTCAGGCCGGACTATTCACAGCAAGTTGCTGCCCCGTCACATTTTCTTTCCCGTCCGTTCCTCAGGAAGGCGCGCGCACCTGCATCAGCGCTAAAGGCCGAGACCGACCACGCCACGCAAGCCAGACGACTATTACATCGAGCACGCCTGCCGCGCATGCCGAGCTTCCCCATTCGCGACTTTCCTACGACAACCTCGCGATACTCTCTCGCAGATCCCAATCCAACGTCGCCCTTTGGACGAGCGCGCCCCTGAACCCAGTAACCCAACCATCCCGCATCCCTCCAAGCCCATCGCAACCATGGCCGACAAGGTCCACGACGCACCCCCCTCCTACTATGCCGCGCAAGGCCCGGCGGCCCCGAAGCCTGCCTACAATCAGCAGTACCCGCCCCAGGACCAACAATACGGTGGCGGCTATCCTCCACAGGACGCGAACTACTACCAGCAACAACCCAACATGGGCTACTATGGCCCGCAACAACAAGGCGGACCGTACCAGCAGGGCCCGTACCAGCAGGGTCCTTACCAGCAGCAGCAGGGCCCATATGGTCGACCGGGCGGATACTACCAAGACCCACGGGGCCACGGTTCTGGCACGGGATTGATCGAGGGACTGATGGCTGCATTGTGCTGCTGCTGCTGCTTGGACCTCCTGTTCTAAGTCGAGTTAGAGGAGAAAGCCAAGGCAAGGAGAACACTCGTTTCGGGACGGCGGCACAAGAGTGAGTAGTGATAGTGCAAGGGATAGAGGGCCGAGGCTGAACGGCCCGATCGACCAGCTTCAGAAGGAAATGCGCCGTATTCATCACACGACACGCAGAAGATATCTTGCTCGATACAAAGCCGCAATTCGATTTAGAGAGTAGTCAGCGACCGAGAGGATGTCGCAAAAGGACCACAACCTGCTGCTGTCCCATACCGATCTGCATTTTTGCACGGCGTTATGGAAATGATGGAAGGACCGAAGGGCGGTGGGCCTATTTTTCTCTTCCCTCTAATTGCGAATGACAGTCTGGCACGTCCTCAATTTCGTTTTCCCTCGAGAAGATTCAAAGTTCCTCCTCAGTACCAATCAATCAAATNNATGTAGCACGGCACCTGACGTCTACTTGACTTGCTTATGACT
>MUZH01003755.1:0-22549 GCA_003012965.1 Juglanconis oblonga
CCCCCCCCCTCTTCCACAAAAGGGTTTTCGCAGGAACGGTGCCGATTACACCCCAGGAGGTAATCCCTGGAAGGACACGAAAACGGAGTGATCCCCCCCGGTTAGGGGGAGAATCATCGAGGACTGAAGAGATCAGCAAATTTGATTTCCGCTACCAAGTTATCGCTACTGGGGAATATGCTCCATGGGTAATTAGATGTAGTGCCTCCGTCCCGCTTTTGTTCCATACCATGCAGACTTCAAGTCAAATTTAAGGCCAAGCTAGACAGAAAACCGATCCGTAAAACATGTCGACGTACGGCCAATCGATCGGTCCGTCGGTAAACCCCTGTATAAAGTCCTGGACCTGCCTTCCTGGCCGTATGGGAACCGGTGCCGCGACAGGATCGTTCGCGAAGGCAGTGACCCACGGCCCAGAGACGTCGGGTTCCTAGTCCTCATCCACCTCGAATGTCGGGCGCTGCTAGTCCGTAGGCATCGTGTTGGTACGAATCTCGAGCCCTTGGCCGATGAAAGAGTCGTCAACCTCGAAAGACAAGTTTGGAAGGCGCGCTTGGCCGTAACGCCTCGGAGCAGCAATGGCGACAGGTCCGTTCCTTGCTTCGACAACTTCGGCCTCCCCACCCCGCAACTGCATTCCTCTGCCCTGCTCCCGCCCTTTCTGACGTAGAGGATTTATCGCTTCAAGAGTAGCAATATCGTATTGGATACGTGGCGCCTCTGGCCCTGGCCCCTAAGCGTTGGTACGTTGAACGCCCGCGTGCGACGTGCCGCCATCATCGCTCTCAAAAGCATCCGGTATTCTGAGGTTGGTCCAAGAGCTGCGTGACGTAGGGTTGGTCTGGATCGCGGGCAGGGTAGGCGCAGATAGGGCAGGTGCTGACAGCAGGCCGACCTGTGATGAGGTGAGGGGACCACCAGAGGCGGAGGGACCCGAGTTGGCTCGACCTCCTCTCATACCTCGCTGCTCGGCCCACAGAGCGTCGCGAATGATATTTTGCAAAGCACTGGGGACCTCGTGCCAATTCCCAACTCTTGCGTTGTCGAGCATGCGCTGCCTCTCTCTGATAGCAGATATCTCGCCCGTCTCGACCGCGTTCTTGAACCACTGCTCCCATGCCTCGTCGAGTGGCAGGGACAGGTCTCCCGCGTTTCTTGCGGCCAGGCGTTCTCGTAGCTGCTCGTTCAGGGCGAGGCCCACGCTCTCCAGCTCACCCTCGCTGTCCCCTTCGTCCACCTCGGCCATGGCCTCATCGTCGTGGTCGTGGTCGTCCATGGTCTGGGAGGCTCGATGCGCCTGTCTCACGCGCTGAGTGGTCTGCTCGCCGGTCCACACGGGTAATCCGTCCATCGCAGTGTCTCGAATGACGCAGTTTTGCTCCCGCTCGTATCTCTCTTTTGCCCACTTCGTACCCTCCCACTTGGTCAGGCCGGAGATCTCGTTCGGGGTCAATCGCAGGGCATCAAAGGCGCGGAATAGTCGGCGGTGCCACTGCCATCTGCTGAGGCGAATTCGGTGGGTGGTGTTGTTGTAGTCGAGACCTGGGTACTTGGCCTCGGAGTTGTCGAGGTGGCCGTAGAAGGAGTGGACTTCCTGTCGGACCTCGAGGATTAGGTGTCGCTGCAGGAGGGCGTGGAAGTTCTGCGGGTCTTGCGAGCGTGGTTTGGGGAACATCTGCTCGTAGACGAGCTGGTCGATGCTACGACCCTTCATGTTGGGCTGTGTTGGCGATGGAGTCCGTCTAATGATCGGTGGCCTCGGAGTCGGTCGTGAGGGTCTAGTTGGAGAATTGGGGATAGGAGGCCCCAGTCTGGAGGTTTCGGAGTGGTAAGAAGAACAGCGCCGTGACCAGTAGCAGCCAGTCGATGTCGGTTTCTGCCTCTAATCCTGTCGGTGAATGCTCTGTTCTCGATTGCTGTTAGCGGCCTAAGAATGAGCTCGAGAGTGTTCCGAATCTGACTCTGGGCCATGATTTCTGCGGCCCATGCTATGGATGCGGTTGTCGTTGCGATGGTGATTGTAACGGAGAGGTTTGGCAGAGAAAGAGTACCTACCGAGTACCCAAGACAGCGACGATGCCGAACCACGGCAGGCCCAGCCACGCGCGACACACTAGGCTTTTTCGTGTATTGTGGTACAAGACCCGGCGCCGGACTTCGGAGATTGAGGTGATGGAAGGGCCGTATAACGAATGTCGTCTTGCTAAGTCAGTGTAACGAGTGAACGCGGCAGAGAGAAGACTTGTTGGAAGTGGTGGCCGTGGTGGCCCAGTTCTGCTGGCTGGAGGGTGAGGTTTGCCCGTTCGAGTCGCGGCCGTGGAAGTGCGAGGGAGGAAGCCAAAAATACAAAATAAAAGAGTTGGGAAGGGAGGGCAGCAGAGAAGTGGCCGGGCCCAGGAAAGAGCGTCACCTCACACTTTTGATTGCCCGTGGCTCAACTTGGCGTGACAAGTTTCTCAGTTGGGTTGGGGCTGGCACGGCGCACGGCTGGGTCAGGCAGGCACATGAGACTACCTAGGTACCTAGGTACCTACCTAGGTCCTACATAGTATGTTGTATGGCAAGTTCCGCAGGGTCCGGTGGACCCGGCATGTTGTTTAAGTGGTTTGGTAGTGGAGACAGGCACAGACCCCATGGACAGGGGGTGCACGCTAACATCAGCATCCGTTAAATTGATGCGCCCGACCTTCATTTCTCATGGCCCGGCATCATCTGGCCTGGCCATGTGGAGTCCAGAGTCCAACGACCTGAGAGCATGGTCAACAGGACACCAGTAGTATGATGTATGATACACTATGTGCCGTGGTCAGTATCACATACGAGCATCGTTTCTGGTAGGGTCCTGAGTTCTCCTATTACCGCTTAAGGTTTCTTCTTCGTTCCGTCATGCTCCAAATTGCGCAGGAAACATGCAGAGGCAGAAATCAAGCACAGGACTGCTTCGACCAAAAAAGAAAACAACAAGGCAAGAAAGCAAGAAAACAAGAAAGCAAGAAAACAAGAGAGAGAGAGATCTGAATCGCAGACAGCCCGCCATGGCTAACCTGGGTCCCCCCTTCTCTTCCCTTTCTTTGGCGCCGAGTGTTTCGCACTTCGCCGCCGCCTGGTTACAACTCACAAGTCAAGTCAAGTCTCCTTGGACGAAACGCCACGCCTGACCACCGGCCTCTGACCTCGTCACTCTGCACTTTGGTCTTTGGTCTTTGCACCTCCCTACCTGCCAGACGGCTAGATCCTCGCATCCCCCTGAACCGAGCCACCAGCTACCAGTGCCACGATATCTGCTTTGCGTCCGTTCACAACACGCGTTCACAACACGACAGATGGCCCCGTTACATTGGACGGCAGACTAAACCGACTCGGAATCGTTGCCCGACACGAAATTTCCCATGGCATGACCAAGACACCACCGTGATCGTCTGAGCTGTGCCTGCCTGACAACACAGACAACACAGACATTGTCGTTCATGCAGCTCCACTGGACCTTCAACGTTCACTTTCAGCAAGATTCAGACCGGAGGCAACGACATGGGATGAGACGACGCAAGGGAGAACGAGTCGCTCCAAGCCAACCAACTCATGGGACAAGTCATCATCCATTCAACCGTAATATTCAGCTGACCGCCGCACCCGCCTTGCCTCTACCATCACTAGACCCTCTTCTCGACAAAAACTCACCGGCCACACACGGCCACACACGGCCACACAGGGAGATTCCTCCAGCCCAGGGATCAACCACCAAGACCATGTCGAACATCCATCCGGGTTTCAAACTGTCCCACTCCCTCTGTGCCCCGGGTTGCCGTGCACCGCGCTATGTGTTTTCACAGCAAAACACGGCGAAAATTCTTTCCACCGCCTTTTCTTTCAGACATGCCAGACCTGCCACGCCAACAACCCCGTCGACCTCTCATATCCGTCCATCGCAGAACTCGATCAAGTAGCTAAGACAACCTGTGGGGCCGTGGCCGCCGCTCCCGCGACCCTCTACCCCCCCCCTCTCCCCCGGAGTGCCGAATGGGAACGCAGCGCCGGGGTTCTGTCACCTCGCCGGCTCAATCGGCGGCCACTTGCCCCGGCCCTCTTGCTGACGACTCCTTCCACCTCACCACTGAATCCTCTGGCCCGTTATCACGGCCTCATCTGATTGCAGAGCTTTTTGTTCCTCTGACGGTGATTAGCTGCCACCTACTAGTCACCTGCACCAGGTTTTTCTCCGGATGGCCAAACAAGAGCACCGACAGATAACGGGGCCGCTCCGGAGACCTTCATTGCCGCATGATTGCTCTCTTTCAGGCAGCCTGGCCAATAGTTCATTGCACGTGCTTCTTCGCAGACAGAGCAGCAATTCCATCATGCAAATGAGCCCAATGGTCTTTTGCTCCGAACTGTCCATTGTCCGTATGGTTGGTTCCTCCGAGCATCAATATCGAGTCTCCTGCCGACGACCACCTTTCGCTTCACGACGCATTACGTGACACCAACGCCCGTCCCGCGGCCCGGCTTGCAGCAATTACGCCTTAGCATCCCACCCTTTTGCATCCCGATTGTCAGCATCAGGCCTAATCACTGCCTGCACCGACGCCATCTTCGCGTCTTTCTGGCCTGTCAGACCGGCCACTGGGTGCGTTGTGAGATATGTGATGCCCGTGTCATTGGGCATTACCGATGTGCTCGCAAACGTCGCATGACCGTCGCGTTGCCTTTATGCCAACTCTGCATTCACATGTTTGGTACTTTTTCTCAATGCAAGAGTGGAAACCCTTGCTGTCTCCGAGCTCCAAACCTGCAAGTCGTCCGTCAGCCATGCGCGCGTTTTGCTTTCTCACGGCAACCTGAGAAGTGATTGGAACATCAGCCCATCCGAACCCACATCTTCATGTCTACATCTGCCAGTTGGCCGATGCGGGCAAAACCGTTGTTCTCTTTAGGCCATTTTCTCAGTGGGCTGGTCGGGCCAGTCCTATACGAGCGGCCTCGTTTCAGGTCACCTACAAACTTTGTCATCATTTCTGTCTGCCTACACGCTGAGACCGATCTACCTCTCGGCCACGGTGGAGTGAGTTAGTGAATTCTCGTGTCGGACGAGGCCGAGGCTTGAGTCGAGACCACTGGCGCTTCCTCCCTGTCCGCTTGGGCTGTACTCGCACGACCCAAGAAAGCCAAAGCTATTCCCCACCGGGCAAGGTCACCAAATTGGAACAAAGGAGCCAGATTTTAGGGCATCACTTCCCATATTTCAGGTTATTGCGATAATGACATGACAGGCACGCTGAATGCTGACGTCTTGTGGGGAATATCCGTTGTCTTATGGTTGGCAAAGGAAAGAGTAGGCAGGCTGTCGGCCATAGAAAAAGTGAAGCCAACACTCATGAACACCACGACGGACTCAGTCTGCCTTGTTCACCACATAGAACGACCACTGCCCCAAGTCGGCCAACGTGGCGCTGCGCCCACGGCCTCCTCCGTCGGTATCCAGATGAATCACTTCCTTCATCACTTCCCTTCACTGAGCCTTCGTCGGAGTCAAGGCTCTTGATAGCAGGCTTAATAGAAGGAAAATCTTCCTCACTTCCTTGTCGCTTCTTAAAGCTATATTATGTAAGCATGCCTATCGACATTCTGCCAGGTGGAAAAAAAAGTGTCCTCGAAAAGACCAAACAGAAGCCGCTTTCACTACTGGAGCTCGATATATTGGCATTAGAAGAGCATTCTAGACCCATCGAACCCGTCTTCGGACTCTGTCATGTTCCCCATTCTCGTTGCAGCCTCAGCAGCAGGATGCCCCGTCTCATCATCTCGGAAACCCTCCTCGTCCCGCCCCGGCAGTAAAGAATCAGCCCCTCCGAAGAAGAAAAAAGAGACAGCCCCCTTGCTAATCTGCCAGACCAGGCAAAATCTTGAGCCAGCTTTGATGGCAGGGAGTACAGGTCAGGAAAGCATACCAGCACAGCGGAATGGTTTCTTTTGTCTTTTTGTTTCCGCCGGTATTCATCCCAAGTCTCCGGAACCTTGTTCAAATTCCTCTTGTTGATTCTGCCCGAAGTTCATAGGCGCAGCTTCTTGCCCCAGACGAAGAGGGTCGGTATTCCGGAGGACATAAGAAGTATGACAAGCGAAACGTACGCCATGAGCCGCAAGGGTCCTGATGTGAGGGAGCAAAGTTACATTCAGCAGACGTCCTAACAAGATTGGCCAGAGACCTGTTTTTCTTTCTTACCAAGCTGGGGAAACCAGATCGTCGCTATTGTTGCTTGAAAAACTGTTTCCAGATGGATGAGACATACCCTTCGTACGGATCGGGACTCCATCCGACTCACCCAACGGCGATATGTAAAAAAAAAAGTCGAGGGATGCTGAATAGTATCTATAGCTGCAACTAGAAGAGCAATGACCAGTTACGAGGTAGTTAGCATAGCGGTAGTCGCCTCCTTACTAGTTATAGCATACTTAGGTTAGGACTAGTTATGCCCCTCCTAAGGCCGGCCTTATAGCTATATAACTAGTAAAAACTACTATATAGGCTGGTTAATTAACTAGGTACTCTTTTTATAATATGTAATTAAATAAAAACATCTTTAAGCATAATTCCCAAGGAATGTTATATTTAAAAGGATGGTTCATCTTAATACTATTGCTAAAGCTGGAGCTAGGCGGCAAGGAAATCTTACAGCATTATATAGCTTATAGTTGCAACGCTTGCTGAACTATTTCACAATTCACTTACTAACAGCTGTGCTATTTGTGCTTGTTAGTTATTAGTTGAAAAAATCCCAGTATAGTAATTTGTATGTTAACTGGTGAGAGTCTAGAGCTATATATAGGATGCATTTGCTTGCTAATTGCAACCTCTTGTTAAGAAAGACTGCTATAAAGCTAAATTAGTATAATGGAAATCAAACATCAGGGGTCCTGCTACCTTCCTAATGGCTACAAGGGAATGATTTCCAAGTTTTCTCACAGAAAGACGTTGCACTGTTAGCATATTGAGCGCATTCTGGCCCCCATTAATAGCTTCCGGAATCAAAGTAAGGTTAAGACCAGGATACTCCATGCTTTGTTAATACTGATCACTGCAGCAAAGAAAAGTGGTGTGTTTGACTAACAATGCCTTACCGTGCTAAACTGAAGACGTTGGTCTCAATGTGTAATGGAGCTGCAGCTGCTGTGCTGCATCAGGCCAACAGACAGTTAAGGAGTTTTCGTATCAATTTTTGCAGATTAAGCATATCATTCCTTCATGGAGAATAAATAACCTTAATGGTCCTATACATTGCTGGGAAATGGGGAACTGGGGGATTGGTCCGAGTTAGGAAGTTTCGCTGTGCGGCAACAGCTGAGTCTATAGATGTCACCTTATTATCCTCTCTAAGGCGCAACTAAACATTTTGAAGTTACCCTTTACATCCATCCTAATATCCATATTGCTCACAGTTCCTGTTAATAACCACTTCTAACACAGTATAGATGTTCAAAGACGCCCTAAACATCTCGACTTCCAGGTATGCCGTAAGGGCTATCAACTTATCAGACAACTGCTAGCCTGATCTCTATGCTTCTTCAACTATTCCTTTTGCTCTTATGCTGATCAGCATGATTCTTCGTTTTTGGCGCCGCTGGACCAACCGCGCAGGGCTTATGAGATGTAATAGCAGCGAATCAAGCGAGAAATTCAAGAAGCTCACCCGTCAGTATTGCAACCATAATTCTTATCTGTGACGGGCTTCGAGCAGTGACTTAGGAAGCCGGGACCTTCATATACAGAAATCATTTGTGCCATTATACCACACTTTATTTGGCAATCCCTCTGGTTCCAACTCAAAGTGGAACATGTGAAGCACCTGCACTCCATTCCCGAAGGAGGCGTTATCTTCCGGCTTTCCCGGGGCCATCGGCCATATTCTTCATTATCCCAGCATTCCTTGCTTCCAGCCACTCAATGAAACCTATTTATTCAGGGTAGCCACCAGAAGTCCACCCGCGCAGGAATACATTCCGGACTTGCACTTCCTGATCAGCCTTGCCATCCATATCCAAGAATTCTGCCGTTCATACCTTGACTCGGCCGTGGTCTGCGATCATTACGAAACAATCTTGCAGCAGCTAACATGCAGATGACACCCATCTGCAACGATATTGTAATGCGTTCCTAGTCTTTCCGTGATCTCAAAAGTCTGAGCCGGAAGACATGATTGAGTCTTCAATGAAGAGAGGCACGTATCGGACGGAGGACAGAGGTTGATCCGGCGGCCGAGAGACAGGAATATTAAGTAACAGACCCGGGGGTCCGGGCTTGCAGGTCCGAAGTGGTCATATGCAGGACTTGAATATACGATCCGCTTGGGTTGGGCGGGAAAGTGCAAGATGTCTGGACTGCCAGCCAGTGTGTTCGAGGATGCAGTATTTTGGGCATGCAATTGACAACTATAGACTTGGATTCTTCAAATGAAGGAATCAAACATCTTCGAATTGACTTTCCCGGAGACAGTTAGCAGCCTCACAAATGCCACTATCCCAGCACGCTCGCCGGTCGTTAGACAATCCCAAGAGGCCAATGTGAGTTCTAGTGAAGTGCAATCAAAAGCCTTACCGAAGTCGAAGCAAGATAACTCTAATAGTAGCTCGGCATCATGCTATATCCAACGACTCCCCTGGTGTTTGTTCGGTGTCCGTCTACCATATAAGTATTTGTTGAGAAATCAGAAATAGAGAACGAGAGAAGGAGTGTTGTTTAGTGCCATCTGTTGCTTAGATTTATCTGATGGGCTAACTGCTGGTTGTCTGTGTAAAGGTCTGAAAAGACTGTATAAGCCTTCAGGGTTTTATGTCTAGAAAAACAGCTTACATTTCCAGCAATCCTTTTTTCATGACACGATTCCAATGCTTTCTCGAATTTGTGAAGATGCATAAGCCAACTCTTACAGAATATCCCTCGGCTTTCTTTACACAGATGCCCATGAGATTACAATCGTAGAGCAAAGGTATGAATGCATCCAGAGGGGCCTCGTCCCAGTCCAACAGAGCTATGACGGTGCAATCCAATGTTATATTAGGAACTCTGATCCCAGCAAAGCTCAAACGCCATTCTTGTCCAAGCTTTTCGGGCCACCTTGAGGATGCTTTTGCAATAGGGATAGGGATGTAAAGTGCGCGAAAGTCCAGCAGTCCCGGTATGGGATGTGCTGGTAGGGCACCAGCGTCGCTGTGGCCTCCCCTGGGTAATATATTCAAGAACTCTGCAACATCCATTTCCTTTGGATAAAGGTTCGTGTCGACTTTATCGCAAAACTTCCGTTCTGGAAATCGTGCTTTCATTACAGTGCCTCCCTTTCCAAATGTCAAGCACTACTCCTTAACCAGGCTGAATGCATAAGTCCCCTTGTGAAAAACTCTCCCTGCTGATGATGGGAAGTCTGAATACGATTCACAAGCAAAGTCAACAGGTGTAACGGGATCTAAGAGATCCAAGACCACATCGATGGCTTAATTCCAGACAAGTCACTCCGCTTCGTGTGGCACGACTTTGGAGTGAAGTGTGGAGAAATAGGCTTACATAAGCTGTTTCTCTAGGCATAATACCCTAAAGGCCTATATAGTCTTTTTAGACCTTTACACAGACAACCAGCAGTTAGCCCATCAGATAAATCTAAGCAACAGATGGCACAAAACCATGCTCTCTCTCCTATTCTCTATATCTGATCTCTTCATCTAGAAACGCATCTCATCGATATGCCCTGAAGGACGTCTATACCGATGCCATATGTGTCCGAACTCGCATAGAACCTGTTGTATACACCAATGAGGGCGTGTAAGATGTCTCCAGGGTCCTTGAGGTGCCTCCTTGTGTAAAGTGGCACGATTCTTCGAAACTTCGCGTCCAAACTCTGCACGTCATAACTCCTCTAGGCCTCTAGATTTAGCATCTGGCCCAGCATGTTCACAGGCTCCGCATATGTCATAGGATCCCAATCCCGATCGCTTCCAATCAAGGGAGCTCCACCCCTGACCGAGAGATCGCTCAAGCTTTCGAAGGCATAACCTTCTCTAAGCTGTTGGCAGTCGTACTTGTAGAACACTTCCCCTGGTGTAAAGTAAAGCTTTCGTGGTGAAAAAAGTTGTTCTTAATATGTCTATACATGCGTGTTCCAATAAGAGGACCGAATTTGTTCGATTAGTGAGACTCGATGCCATGGCCTTCGTCGAAGAGATATTCCCGGCCATAGTTATCTATTCCAGCACTGCGAGAGCTGATGCCTGCTAGGCCTGCGTCAGCATCGACTCCAGAGAGTGCAACAAATGTCAAGTTTGCATTTTCATAGACGCTGTTCATACCATGTATAAAGCGTCTTTTCTCATCTAGGTTATCTTGCACAATACACAAGCTACCAACCCACAAGTAATTCTGTCCAATCAAACAACATAGTGAAATTGCGTCCTTAATCGTCCTCGGTAGACGTTTTGGAACGCTATTATCGTTATACGGTTCGTACAACGATGAAGACTAGCACAAGTTGGAGAGGTTCTCTTTATTTGTGCAAAGGCTGAATGATGCCGCTTGGCCCCAGACATACAAAAGGGCGACGTACTCGCAAGGCTCAGTTATCTCAACGAGTTTCCTTTCGATTACACTAATCAAGCGAAACCCGTCGGAGAAAAGACTTTGCGCTGCGTTGGCCCGTTGGGAAGCTCCGTTGTCTCTGCAGAAATCATGGTTATTTCGACAGTTATTCAACCATCTCCGTACCAATGCGAGATCAACGCAGTAGAGCAATGATATTGGAAGCAGCCCTAGAGAAGTTTGCTGTCGTCCTGCGCAGCCCCTTACTAATGCTGTGGAACGTGGCCAGCTAAATGAGAAACTACAACCTTCTCTACTTAGCTAATTTGTACTCCTATACTAGGGAAATATGAAACGTGATTTGAATGTTTATTCGAAGTGACATTACAAGGTTATGCTTTTGTCGTTTTTCTTTCTTTTCCTAGCCTATATCTCTTAAAAAATGTCTACTAACAGTTATTATTCCAGCATAAGTAGAATTATGCCAATTATATTTGCCTGGCAATTATAGCTATTATTCTATAAGTCGAGGGTTTTAGAATGCTCTACAGGTCCTTAGACGTATTTTTTTATACACCTGGTCTTTCAGTCAGCTTCGTTCTAATAGTGATGCAGATTTAATAGTAATTCATTATCTCTAATATTACAAGTGGCAGCCGCTTCAGCTGAAATATTTCCATATCCTCCTCGTCAAAAGTAGGACTCTGCTCTGCCCGACTACTGTGTCGTTGAAAGTTTTTGTATTAACAAGCATATGATCCCAATGAAATTCATTCCAGTTCTGCTCTCTGTTGAGCAGTCAGTTGTGCCCCTGCTCTATCTTGGGTCGAGTATTGGCGATTATTACTCATGATGCAATCAATAGCCCCCAAATTATGGCCCGAAGTCTACTTGCTAAAGTGGATTGCGATTGAGATTGCAGCGTATATATGCGCATCGTGACTGACTCTTGGAAGGGCTATCACTTAATCAGTATGGAAGGCCGTGCTCCATGGTTTGTAGCTAAGTGACCAAAAACGTTAGTGCATTACTACGGTGATGCGTCCCCAGATAGTACTCAGCTCCTGCTAACTCACAACTCCTTACTAGAGATCGTCCACCACAATTCGCTTTGATGCAATGAGCATGGTAAGGAGCGTGATCTCGAAGCTAAATATGAGATAATTTACGCCATATGGCAACCAAGAGTCGAGCCCCAGCGGTGATGGAAGTCCGGAATAGCGGAGAAAATGACAATAAACCACATCACTCAACTACCGAAGCTTTCACAAGTTAAGATTACCACAATAGTTCATCGATGATTGTGACTGACATGATTATCAGCGAGACCGACAGTCCGTCCGGCTTTCACTGGATGGCACGAAATATCTTGGAACCTAGGATCTTGCTGATACCCTAGCACTGAAGTTGGCGAACACATGCACACGCATTCCATGGGTCGAGAGGACACAGCATACTGCAAAACACCGGCCGGGGATCACAGCGGTGCTCCACATAATCGACTTTCAAGAAGTCTTCAGCGTTAGCCGTGTCCGACGCGATGCGCATGTGCCAATACTACGCTGTATCGCCGGATGGTCTAGGAGGATCAGGTCATGGACACATACCCATCATTCGCGTCATGTAATGCTAGCTATGGTTTCACCGGCGAAGAAAGCGATGTGTATCGCGCAGTGCGTGTCTAGTCGCTCAGGGCGGGGTTCAGTATACAGCCTCGCCTTGACAACCACGGGCTGACTTTCCGCAAAAAGGTTTGACTGGCTTCTTCTGTCGGTCATCGTACTGATCCTACTAGATTGCTGGCTTTCTGACTCCCATCAGCGTCTCGAGCGACCACGTGCGGAATGAGCTTGAACAGTCCGATAGAATGGATATGGTCGGCTCGTCAGTGCACGGTGACATGAATTGTTGGTTAGCAACGCCTCTCCTCACATCACAGCATCAACTACGTTCACGATCACCGTCAGTATTGTAATTTCTGTGGTGATAAATGAAGCGAACTGTTGCGTATTCTTCAACGTTTCCACCATTTGACACCAGGATCGATAGCACAAATCCATACTCCCTCTCCAAGTACATATCAAAATATCTTTCCAGCATCAGCAGAGACCTCTCATCTGTTGGACTTAGTCAGTCACACCCAAAAGGTACAGTGGACAGAGATAGACCGTGACCTTGTCGTACGTCGTCGCCCAACTAATTTCTACCAGTGATTTAGAAGCTATCAATTTTTCTATCAAGATGTGTTTCGGTGAATCGGGTGGAGGACAATCCGCACCAGCGCGGCCTATCGAACTAAGTTCTCGTGTATCTGGAGGCATCCAGCAGGTGGAGACACTTGGAAACTTGGGATACTTTCCTAGTGACGCTGGACACGAAGGCGATCCCACTGATCGCAGCTTCAGTGGTCCTCCAATCAACTATTTTACAATCAATCATGACCAATCTACCTATGATGACCCGCATATTGTCCTGCTTGGAGCCAGAGAGGAGACAGGCTTGTTGTACGGAAGGATCCGTGTTCCATATGAGTCCAAAGTATTCAACTGACAAATCTAAACAACGGCTGACTTTGAATTATTTCACAGGGTCGTTAAAGAAATCTACATGGACAGAGATCCCCGACCCTCGCGCGAACGGCCACTCGCCGCCGCCATCTTTCTCAGCTTCTGGCACAGTTTTCTTGGCCAACCCACTCAAGCCTTACAAAAAATGTACTTCGAGACTGTCACAGAGGATACTTTGAACCATGTAAGGCAGGAGATATACAGGGATATGGACCTAGACCTGTCAGAGCGACTGACTGTTCCACGTCGAGGTCAAAGTGAAGCAGAGCGGGATGCTTTCGACAAAATCTACAACAGGACCCCATTCGGCAAATGTGCAAGAACTATGGTGAGACAAAACCAGTCGATGAGACACGCAGGGGTCGAGGTTTCTCAATTCAATTTTCTTCCAGCAGATGCATCAGGCCTCTACTTCCACTTCTTTGTTGAGTTCAGAGCCGGCTCGACACACCACCACAACCATGGAGGACATGGGAGAAGAAATTAAAGGTTATTCCTTGGGGTTTGATGACATGTATGATTCGTAAAGATAATTTCCTTCTTGGACTATTGATAACAGCACATATTTAGCAATACAAACTCGTCATTCTTTAGTAATAGAATGCCAGGCCTGAGTCTTGACTTGTCGACACGTGGATATGAGTTCATACAGGACTGTTTCCTGGCTCTGACGTGAGGTTACCTCCTTCGCATGCTCCCAAACCCAGTTTCCAATCTTTATTCAATGGAGGCAAATTTACATACCCACCTTCTCGGTTACAGGCTGACTTTGTTACATGCATATTTCTCCCCTCGGTCTCTTTGACGTCGTTGGTGGTCTTATTTGAAGTGTGAGAATTTGCTCCAGTCCTTGCATGAACCCTCTTCTCTCCCGCGTATGCAGACTGCTGCGGCGAGTTATTGTTTGCGCCCCCGGCTTTACGGACGGGGCTACCATTACCCGCAACCTTGGCTGATGAGTTTCGCAGCCGGACAGGGGGGTCTGACAAACCCTCCTGTGGAAGAACCTCCTCTGGTGTAGCCTCTCCTGTATATTGACTGCCTATGGGATAATAAGCTATAGGATAGGCTCCCATAGGAGAACCTCCTTGTGGATGACCTGCTATAGGATAGTTAACTATGGGATAATTACCGAACATTGAAGACGCATTTGTGCAGAGAAACCCTATCGCTCGGATCCAGCCATACAGCTCAGCTCCATCAACTTTTCCCGAAAACACTGACCGCTGAAAAAGTACAGATCCGAGACTACTATGCATTCCCTGGAAGGGAATCCAAAGGCTCATCAATTTCGTGGACTTTGTCAAGGTGCCACTGTCTAGCGGACCACCTTATGAAAGTCTCGTCGGACTGGTCGCACTGGATTGGTTGTCAGCCACTGGCAATCATAGTATGTCATCCAATACATGTACATGGGCATTTTCGTAGCTTACTCTGTATCGCTCTTGCAACTCAGGTGGATTGGGTGCCGACCGGCCCTCTGTGTACACAATGTACAAGCCCATGGCCCCATCTTCCTCGTCAACGCTCTGAGATACCCCATCTCCTGAACTTGCCCTGTACTCAAGGACCTCGTCTCAAATTATCCCATTCTCAAATCTTATCTTGTCCGACAGTCCGACGATCTCGCTTTACTTGTAATTTTCTAGCATAACGAAGTACTGCTAGAGAGGTTGGTCGTGAGTACAGACTAAGTGGATAGCGAGGGCGATGTGGTGATAGTGTTGAGAGAGCGATGCGCCCAAACCAACGGAGGTTCCTGGTCCGCTGGCGCATTTCAGCATATTACAAATCCAGAGCGCAGCAGCTACTGGCCTGGTAGTGAAACGTGAGTGAGGGATTTCGCATCATCAAATCCACGACCGCAGAGCTGCTCACCCCGAGCTAACAGTGAACCACCTGACCTGTAACGCCGCCTGTGGTCAAATCATCCTTGGCGGCCTGGACGTGTCTCTTGGTGAACAGGTGCCCAAGGAGAAGACCTTCTATAAGCCCTTGAGCGACTTCTACCACAAACTACGCCGTTCAGTAGAATCAGATACTGCCGTAGCATGGCATGTCGACCAACTGAAAGAATTCGACTCACACGGCGACGCTCTGTGGCCTCGCCAGCATCGTCGATTTCGGAAGGACCTGACCGCTGCCGAATCAAAAAAGACACCTACCCTCGTAACTTCGACTATTCTGGACTAAATAATTTTCGTCAGGTATACACACAGTTGTCAGCCTCCGTCATAGCGAAGATTGTGTATGCCCTCGCTTCAGTGTGCAGCACGAAGCGGACCCACCCGACGCACACTATTCGCCAGCATCGAGCCCGCGCGCACCTCCTTGCCCTTCGTTCCGTAAGAAAAGACCCGCCTGATTCGGTACGATGCATCGGACGTTGCCGGGCCGTCCTAAACCGAGTTGGCGAATCTGGTGTAGACCTGACCGGAAGGAAGTCTCCTTAGCCTTCTTCGGTGGGTGTAAAACGACTAGAATCGGGTACTAGGCTCGCTACGGTCACGCGCCGTGGCATGATGGAGATCTTGGATGCCATGGAAATGTGTTTCTAGACATCCCCTAGTGCTCGCTGTTTAGTTGGGTTCCTTGAGTCAATGTCGGGAATATGGTTGCCTGTCAAAATATGCAGCTACTCCTAAGTCGCCCTTTCTTCTTACAACGGCGCCCCATTTCGCCTCTTTGACAATGTCCCTGATTATACCACTTCAGGATCCGAAGCAGGGTTCTCGCACGTACCAGGGGCTGCGTCTCAAGAGCTATATTGGTCTGGCGGCGGAGTGTGCGCTGGAGGGTGGCGCAACGAAACACATGCTGATGGATCTTCGTGGAACCGGACTCGGTTTGAGAAGAATGACTAGGTTTGCAGAAAGTTTTGAAATGGTTCTCGGGTGGATTTGCCAGGAGGAGAACTGCGAGTGGAACATTGGGGATGGGCTGAGGGAGTGCTTCTCGTAAGCGAACAGCTCATACATCCGGGCAACCAGCAAGCAAGTTTACGTGGCCTAGTTACATTTGCGCTTACTCACCGCTTTTTTTGTGGACATCTCAAGAAATCTCTTCTCATTCATGCATGAAATGCTTATACGATAATGTACGTATCATGCCTAGTGGTGGATGTTGTCCGCCTTGGTCGGTTGAAGCTAATGTAGAGGCATCGAATCATCTGCCAGTAGGTTGAATGGCTGTTCGTATCTGGGTATAATTTTTGCAAGCACGTATAAACCTCCGTGTCGAGCTTATTTCGGGTGCATCTCTCTCGGGGGCACAACAGCATTCTGGTCGGTAGGTCACGTTGGACCGCGGCACTACAGTTTACGGAGCGGTATCTAAATCCAATGGGCACTCGATAGTCATATTACAGAAAACGCAAAATCTATATGGACTCTCCGATGCATATTTTAGTGAGTTTACGTTGTACTTGGATGGCGTTTTGGCTCTGTACTGCCGTACTGCAGCGGCACGTTGTAAGCGCTCACCTAAGCTCCAAATGTGTTCAGACCGAAGACCGAGGATGATTTTTTGTGCGCAAAAGACATGGTTGGCCGACAGCGAGATGGTTCAGTCCACTGGCACATTGTGGCAGACTGTCGCAGTGAAAACATGGCTGCGTCCCCGGACCGCGGCGTTTTCGTTGTCTCTTTGCAATCAGTCCTCATATTCAAGTCTCAGCTTTAATTAAATTAATACTTCATTATTACGATGCTTTGGCTGGCTGAGTCAGTTTTATGGCTCTGGGTCGGATGCCAATTGTGCCTCGCAGCGACCATAGTCAACTGGACCAGCGCTTGCACTTCCCGATTGAATCAAAGAAAGTCGTGGTACGTATGCCCAAAGCTCTTCATGCGCTCGAAAGCTCTGATGATTTCAAGGAACGTCCTCACGAATGAGGAGAAAGCGAGTAAGTACCGGGTTACCATTATGGACAAGAGGCATGCCGCCAGGGTACCTGCGGGCGCTTAACGGCATCATACTTGAAGTGCTTCGTGTTGTTGTTAAGGATTCACTGGCAGACGTTCTGTCTTAGGCTGACATCACCTCCAGATTATATTCAGGCCGAGCTTTGTTTACAGAAACAACCTGAGGAGCTCGGTATCAATGGGGCTCACGACTTCTGGGACGACTTTCAGTGGACCCATGTTATTCAGAGCAACTTCATCCACGGAAGTGGTCAATTTCTCCCTTGGCATCGCTACTACGTTCGAGTCCATGAGTTCCTCCTTCAGACGAGGTGTAATTATCCAGGATCCCAGCCGTACTGGGACGAACTCACCGATGTGCAGGCTGGAGCCGTCCAAGAGTCGTCAGTCTTTGACCCGACCACGGGGTTTGGCGGCAATGGAACCGGTTCCAGCTTATGCGTCACTGATGGACCATTCGCGGACCTGGTTCTTCGTATTAATGATACAGGGTATGGTGTCCCGGCATATTGTCTAAGTCGAAATCTCAGTCAGGCGGATTTCGATCTGGCGAACTCGACGTATCTTGATCCTTGCATGGCGAAGGAGAACTACACAGATGCTTGGCCGTGTTTCAATACCGGAGGTCCGCATGGTGCCGGGCATGAAGCTGTGGGTGGTGTGGTCAGTCAAACTGCACAGATCACTATTATCACCCGAGGCCCCCATCCATCATGGGTTCCTCAGTTGATGGATACAGATACAGATACTGATTAAGTTTTTGAGAGCAGATGATGCAGCTGACAGCCGCTCCCGGTGATCCCATATTCTTCTTGCATCATGCGTACCTTGATCGGGTCTGGTGGCAGTGGCAGCAGAAGGACCTCCCAGCCCGTCTCTATGACATGGGAGGCAACAACATACCAGATTCAGAAACGCTTGAGCTGGCGGGCGAGGGATACCCAACTGCAGCCCTTGTCGATTACGATGGAGATGCAGGTAATACGACAACGCTGAACCATACTTTGTGGATGGGCGGCATCGTTCAGAATGTCACGGTGAAGGATGTCATGGATTTAGGAGGCGAGGTCATCTGTGCTGAGTATATCGACTAGGTTCCTGGAAAAGAGAGGTGCCCAGACGGCGCCTCTCTTTTGGGTCTCCAAGGAACCGGGGGACGACATATAATTTTTGGTCGCGTCTGGGACATGGTACAGGGGAAGCAACAACTACTGGGTTCTGGGGCTGCAGTTCTACTATTCTAGACAATTTGTATTCCGGAAGATACACAAAGTTCCTATTATATCTGAGGTTGTACAGTATAAAACCTCTTGGAAATTTCCCACAAATTTCAGTCCCCGGCCGGTCACGATTCAGGGCAATCCCACCCCCCCCGGGCTTTTTTTTCTTCTTGCCTCCCATCCCGGGCCCATCCAACGTCAGAAAAACAGGACGCTGTCTGTGGCGTCTTGAAAACCGTGCGATTTCCATCTCTTCTTTCCTAAATCAGCTGCTTCTTGCTGCTTCTTCACGGAGCCTTAGCCCCGTCTAAGGAACTATAATCTACATGCCAACACAGAAGAGGAAAAGGGAGACCGAAGATAAACATGAAAGCATTGACGGAAGTGTTGATAGGTGTATGTACTGTGTAGAATTCAAAACCACAAAACTACTCGGTGGGTAAAATGTTCCGTTTTAATCCACTTCGGAGGAGTCAGAAGGGTGGGGAGACCGGGGGACGATCCACTTCACTGCAGCTCTCCACGGACTCACAAAACAGAAACTCACCTGTCCCTCCGTGGCACAGACACAGGATCCATGCAAGCACGGTCATTGATTTCTATGGACGCCTCTCGCCTCGACAAATCCGTCGACATGACTCTCGCGGTCCGCAGATGGATGCCAGCAGAATCGGCGGTTGAGGTTCTGGAAGTCCAACATGCCATGAAGAGGACGTGCCATGAAGAGGCAGGCTCAGCAGACTGGAGACTGCCACACGATGCAACCCTCCATGCCTCGGAAGCCCTCGTGCTTCGCCTCGGCTCCTTGCTGCCTATCTGCGAGTGAGCACTGCCTGCGCCATTCAGCATCCAATCTCAGGCAGAGGCGTCAGGTACTTCTGCAACATGCAACACACCGGAAATTTCGACCTCGATGTTCGGCTTAGCGCCGTCCCATGGTACATGATGGCACAGGTGGAACGGCGGATTCTCGGCCGGAGGGTCACCTTCGTGGTCTGAAAATACGACCCTATGCAGGGGCCGCATGCTCGACCATACCATCAAAACCTACCGTGCCAACGTGCGTACTACTTTGTGTACACACCCTCGAGACCCCTGCTCTCGAATCCTGAATCCTCCAGCCCCGGGACGCAGGCGCAACCAACAGCCTTCTTGTGTTTCCCGTCTTCTTCGTCTTCCGGCATTGGAACACCATGCCGTCAAGCACTTTGCTGTCTATGGCCACAATCTGAGTCCTTGAGCCAGCACCTGCGCCTGCAGACTCATGAGGTGTCTTTGACCAAGATGCAAGGCGGACGCTTCAGGTCTAGCCGCGAGGTAAAGTTGAGGGATGGCAGGCGTGGCGGTCACGGTGGCGGTCCCGGAGATCAAGGGGGGGATGGTGGCGGGGGCAACAACAATGGGAACGGCAACGGCAACGGCGATGGCAGCGGGAACAGGAACGGGGGTGGATCTGGAAATGGGAATGGTGGCTCAGGCGACGACAACAAAACCACCGCCGTCACGTCGACGCAGGAAGAGACGACCACGGTCGCGGCCGCCACGACGAAACTCGAGTCCACATCTGCAGCACAAACAACCGCGGAAGCCAAGACTTTCGAGACAACCTCGATTTCAACAACTACGGAGCCGAGCACAGCAGCCCAAACTGCCCAGTCGAGCGACTCAGCCTCTACCAAGGCTATCGCTTCGACGACCACGACTGTTGAAGAAACCCCAACAGCCTCCGCAGGATCGGAGGAGACACAAGGATCGAGCATCGCCTCGAGTACTGGATCTTCGAGTGCAAATTCAGGAACAACTGCCTCACAAACAAACTCCGCGGATCTTGTCAGCACATCGACCGCACGAGCCTATTCAGAAACCTCCTCCAGTGCTGTCCCCGCTCTTTCAGCGACACCATCTGCTTCACCATCCTCAAGTAGCAGCACCAGTTCCCCGTCCCATTCCAGCTCACACGCTGGTGTCATCGCCGGTGTCATTGGTAGGACAAAGTCACTTTAGCCTTCCAAATATCTTTTGCGCTAACTTTCCCCGTTCACAGTCGGTCTGGCTGCTTTGGTAGCCATTGCCTTCCTCCTGTACAGGTTCCGGAGGACACGCCGCATGCAACGTGTTCTCGCGCCCTTCCACAGGAGATTGGGTCGCCAAATTGGACCCTTCTACAACATGGAGAAGCCGGATGGTGGCATGGCTCATAATATGACCGGGGAGACACTCGTACCCATCAACACCAAGCGCGCCAATGGACCGGACAGCCCGCTGCCGAATGACAACACTCGAGGCATAAACACCAATGGTAATCATCTCACAATCGATACTGAATACCTGGGCCCGGCCGTTGCTCGGTCGATCTCGCCCGTCTCACCAGTCAGCGAGGATCGAGTACCAGAAGTATCTCCCGTCTCGACTTCATCCAACGGATCCAACAGTTTCCCTCTTCAACAACCGTCGCCCATATCAAGCCGAACAGGACCAGGAACAGCTATTAGCATCGCAGGCTCCGAGGCCCGTATAGTGAGGATACCCCCTAGGTCATCCAGGACATTGACGGGCGGTGGCGGTAGTGGAGGAGTCTGGCGACCACCCTCGCAGAGGACCTCAGGGTCGACAGAGCTCCGGCCGCCTCCACTATCGTTGAACCGAAGCAGACAGGCTCCACTTCGGTCTCAGAATGCCTCTCTCCTAGCCGCGCATTCCAACAACGGAGGATACAAGGCCTACCACCCGTCGATGGCCAATATAGCTCAGGGGCCACCGAACAGGGTGACCCGGGGGAGTATGAGCGACGCTAGTATCGCAAGCAGCGATGTGTTCTCCCCGGATGCGATCTCATGGCCGATGCCGCCGCGGACGCCGACCACGAGTCCTGATCATCACTGAACACCCTGACAATGGGGTATATCCGCCCGTGAGCGATCGGCTTTTGTAGCAATGGCCGGCATCATTGTACATAGGAGACTCAGGCACATTCGACGCTGCCTCTTATAATCATATCTCATCCAACCGATATTGCAATACCATCTCATCACCCTTAATACGCACGAGATATGGCATAGCTTCTGTAGAGCAAACTATAAATCGCTTGGGTCTTAGTTTTAGAGCTACTGAAGATCCAAATTAGCCTTACCTAGGTAATGAGTAGTGGTTGTTTTCGAAGTTGTTTATATAGCCATAAGAGCTATAACGGTTTACTTTATACACTATATAATGCTTAAAGACCTAACGCCTAAGATTATACACCAACATTAACAGTAAGAGAGCAAAATAATAGTCCTTAGACTGGAGTATATAGAATGACATTGAGGTTAGACAGGAGGAGCTTCATATGCTACTCGAAACTAGCTTGTAATGCTATCATAATCCAGATGTCATCAACAGAGTTCTAAGGGCCTAATCGGCTCGTGGGAAATCCAGCCCAAAGTTCCTGTAGGAGTGACTTTGAGGATCGACAAATTAGCGTATATGCCCTATAATAATCGCTTATACCTTGCAAAGCTCCCTTATTACGGGAGGCCTATCGCTAATCGTCTATATGCCTTTACCGCCTTCCTCTTTTAGAATACTTATAAGGTTAGAGCTAAGGTCTTTAAAACCCTAACCTTAACCCTATAATAGACTTAGGATTAACTCGAAAAGGCCTAGTCATCTAGCCGTTACCGTATATCGTTAAGCCGTTATTATACTAACGAGATTTCTTATAGGAAATTTACTCCTATAGATCGTTAGATCGAGGACCTATAGGAAGTACCTATAGAAAGTAGTTTTTAAGCAGAAATATAACGATCTTTCCTTCGAAAGGCTAGCTTAACTGCTAAGATAAAAAGATATATCGCAGATAGAGGTAAAAAAGCAAATAAATAATATCCAGAATAGGAGCAGAGGTTAAATCGACCTTAATATTAAAAATACTGCTTATTCGGGTATAGTATAGTTTCCTATAGGAACTTTGCTCCTATAGGTACGTAAACAATGCTTGTAAGCCCTAGGCTAATCCGGGCCTAAATATAGTACTACTACACTATACTATACTATACTATACTATAAGTCTTCCTACTACACTATAAATATACTATAAGATTCTTAACGACACTATAAATACACTATAGAATTCTCTGTTATACTACAAATATATTATATGATTCGGAAACATATATATAGAGAGAGTACTACTACAAAACTACTATATTTCAAGAGAAAAATATTTATTGTTTAAATATCTATATTAACCCGAAAACTAGTAGCTATACTAGGAGTTAAACATAGGACCTTAATAGATTA
>MUZH01003756.1:0-22565 GCA_003012965.1 Juglanconis oblonga
GGTTTGTACCTGCACGCAAGCAGCGCCTCCTCGACCTCGACCTCGACCTTGACCTTCCCCTCTCTCCTTACCACTCGTCAACAACATCGCACAAACCGAGTCCTCTCCTCCAATCCTTCAAACCGCTTCTAACGCTCGAGTAGCCTTCATCAAAACCACCAGACAATTTCCCCTTCCAATCTCCCCTCCAACCACCCCTCCCCAAAATGCCCGTCAGGATCCCCAACGCCCGCTCCTCCGAGCTCCTCACCTTTGGCGTCGGTGGCCTCGCCGCCTTTGCTCCCCTCTACATGATGATGCCCGGCGCCACCGAGCGCGTGGCCTCTCAAACTGCCCGCTGGGCGCCAAGATGGTATGCGATCTGATTTCCTGTGTCTCCCTCTTTCTCTTTTCTTCCTCTAACCTCCCACCCTCTCTTGCATGTCTCTCTCTCTCTCTCTCTCTGTGTGTGTGCTACAATCAGATATCTCTCCCTCCTCTTCTCTCCTCTAACACCCCCACTCTCCCAAAACCAGGGAACGCAACATCAACTTCTTCGTCGCCCCCGTCGAGCGCGGCACCCAGTTCATCAGCCCCCCCATCGAGCGCACCGTCCAGCGCATCGACGCCAAGCTGCCCCTCGAGAAGGCCGCTCTCAACGTCGACCGCCGCATCAAGAAGGGCATCGACCGCGTCCGCGCCCGCGACTCCCCCGGTGTCAAGAAGCAGTGAAAACAAATCTTTTTTTTTTAAAAAAATAAAAAATTTGTCTTCTCTCTCTCTCTTTCTCTCCTACCCACCTTGCCCCTCACCCTCACCCTTCACCCTCCACCCTACAACANNACCCTCCACCCTCCACCCACCCAACCACAGCAAGATCGAACTACTACGGTAGATATGCCCGTCAATCGTCAGCGTCGTCCCCGAGAGACTTTATAGTGTACTATTGTACCAGTAGTGATTACTGCACAAGGTCCAATGACATGGCCTCCACGCGTCCTCCCCGGACCAGGTCTCAGCCCAACTGGCGCACAACCTCCGCTCTCCTCAATCCCGACCCTGTCGGTTCCTCGAACCAGCCGACAAATCAGAGCCCGGAGCGAGGTCTGGCCCTTGTCCGCGGGTGCCATGTGCCGTGTGCCGTGATCTTTGTCACTTTGTGCAAGTCCTAGCGAACACGATCTCATCTGCAACTCCCACTAGGTACTGTACTGCGCTATCAAGTCC
Organism: Juglanconis oblonga; assembly: GCA_003012965.1. Lineage (NCBI taxonomy): Eukaryota > Fungi > Ascomycota > Sordariomycetes > Diaporthales > Juglanconidaceae > Juglanconis > Juglanconis oblonga. Next base: position 1,207 of record MUZH01003756.1, read on the forward strand.
AATTGCATGACTGACTGACTGACTGACTGACGGGTTGACTGGCTAAGACCCACGATGGTCTTGATGACCCGGCCGTAAATGAAAATGTAAACAACCTGAAACCACCAGGCTGGTTGTGTCAGGGCGCACAGGCTTGTGTCAGATCATGCCCATGGCAATGGCATGGCTTGTCCTGGATCAAGGGTCCTCGGCGCCCTCTTCGTGATGAGACTGCACAACCTATCTCCGAACGTTGACCTCATTACTTCGTACAATATCCAGATTGGTTCCCTTCCTCGCTATCTTCCATATATCGTAATGGGCTGGGCCGACTTGGGTCATTTCCAACCGAGAAGCACAATCACACCCGACCGGCTGATGAACTGACTGCATGCGATCTGTCACCCAATATTTGCTCAGCCCGTGGCCGCGGGTTCCTCGAGAGAACGAACCACCATCGCGCTACCGCCCAACCTCGGCCTCGCGCAGCCTCTTGACACGAGCAGCTACCAACTTACCCATGACAAACAGGTATTGCGCAGAAGCAGACGAGTCCGGATCCAAGCCCGATCTGGGATCATTCCCCCAATTTGAGATCCCGGTAGCCTGAGCCTCAATTTATCTCCCGCCCATCCGTCCACCCATCCATCCATCCATCCCACCTTGGGCCCAAGAAAAGAAAAGGAAAAAGAAATCGATCATCTCCCGGAGCCACGTGCTGGCACCCAAACTCCGGCCCACTCGGCAGCCAGGACAGGGCTGTCAAGAAGGAGAAAGCGGCCCCGCTCGACTCCAGCAAGACGACGCATCAGTGGAGTTCTGCTGGAGCCCTCACTCGCTTTGCTGTCGCATTCTCCCCTCCCTCGGGGCTTTCTAGGCCCAGGGGTGTTTCGTTTCTGCGACGGTGCTGTGCCCGCCCTCTCAAGCAGCTGGTAGGTAGGTACCGTGTCAAAGAAAAGATGTCACGCACATGCCAATCGCGAGGTAGAAGGCCATCCCGTAGGATCTATCATTTGCTCTGGCTGGTAAGCAAAGTCTCCAGGTGGTGATGCTACCATCAGACTTCAGCAAGCCTCATGAGCACAGCCCGTCGTCGAAGCACCATGCTATCTACCTGTCTGCCTACCTCGTCAACGGTGCCTCGACCTCGAGCGTACCATCCCGAGCTGAGGGTACACGGACTTCTCTGCGACGACCTAGCCGTGCTCCGCAGTGCTTCCCGGAATAGGCACACCCCAGCCGGCAACCATCCATGGACGAGGCTGAGAAGAGAACGAAACAACCACCAACGATCGGGCCTGCAAAAGGAAAGTGTGTGCTCCACCGGATTGGGTATGGTGGTTTGATTCTGACGCTGCCTGCCTCCTGAATGTGCTTCCTTGATGATGAAAATCCTAGTCGTCTCTTCTTGTTGTTATACTCATCCCCAATAGCTGTACTTCGTACGACCAAGCCACTCACTCGCACGGTAAACTTAGAGACCATCCCTCAGCCAGCCGCGGGAGTCAAGCGAGTCAAGCGGTAACGGGATGTACGGGACAAAGCTTATTCTCTGCCCCGTCGTCTCACAACTGCGCATCAATCACTCTATCGTGGCAACATCAGTTCGGTACGGCACTCCATGTGCTCCACGGTCCGGGAGCGAACGTCGGATCCGAATATGCACAAACAAGTACGGATACCGCTCCCTTCTTCCTTGGGTGGTCACGTCCCTAGACCCGGGCCAGACTGCGATTTGTGTTTTGTTGTGTACTTCAAATGCAAGCAAGCTGACACCTCAAGCAAACCACGACACGCTTTTAAAAGTTGTTCAATTCCGCCAGACCTGTGCTATTCGGTCCATACTATGCTGTTGGGCTCGCTACGACGCGGAGCGAGCCCGTTTATCCCACGGAGCCCCTTTCCACTTCATCTTAATGGTTCATTTGCTGGCCAAATCAAGGCTGTGCTTTTTCGCCTACCGTTGAACGCATCTGGTATGCTCGCATCCCGGCGGCTGAAGAAAGCGTCCTCCAGCCAAATTGCCGTCAGGCTGACGCGGTACGCCTTGGCAACGCGCTCTTCCATGCAACAAACCAGTCGAGAAAAAACCCGATGCAAGATCTAACCGTTTCCCCCGAGTGACCCTACCGATAAGAAATACCCGAGTTGTCGCAAAAGCAGGCGGTACAAGGCCCGCAGAGAGTATGGAGGTGAAGAGCTAGAGCGTGTCATGTAGTCATACCCGTCAATCGATGTAGGTGTGGCGTGGCCACTTATGCGAGGTACCCGAGCTCGTCGTCTTCCAGACGCTCGAGATACTCCTTGTCGAGAAGGATCTCGATGCACTTCTTGATATCCGCAACCTTGGGGACAAATCGCTGACGGATCTGGTTGATCGTCTCGCCCACCAACTGCTGATGCTTCATCTTCTTCCGTGCCTTCATGATACGGACAATGGCCGACTGAGAAGAGGGAGACAACGTTAGCATAAACAATCAAGGCCCAACGATGTGTAAAAACCGCACTCACCTGTAACAGAAGCTTGCGGTCCTCCTCGATCGTCTTGTTGGTCTCGACCTCCTCCTGCTTTGTCTCGGTCTTGGTACCGAGGTTGAGGTTGATACGGATCTTCTTGCTCTTGAAGTTGTAGTTGAGGTGAAAGCTCGCGCCCGGGCCGGGCTTGTGGCCATCAGGGGACATGGTGAGAACCTTGGCCTTCAACAGAATACCAAGGGGGGGATCCAGAGTCTCCGGGTTCATCTTCGTGGCTTCAGCGATGTCCTCATACGTGTTGCTGTCACTCTCGTTGAACAGGAGAAGAATGGCCATTTGGTAGAGGGAAACCTGGAAAGTGTATGGCATCTTGCTGTTCTTGCAGTAATTGGCCTTCAGCTCTCCCTTGCACAGCTGCCACAGCCAAGTGAGCTTGCGGCCCTCGTGCTTGTGCTTGTAAAACCTCGCGAATCGCTCCTTGTCTGCTTCGATCTCGGCAGGCGGGTTGAATAACGTAGTTGGAGCACTCAGAGGCCAGAAACCAGTACCCAGAATGTAGAATTGCGAGTCCAACAGGGAGGCATCGTCGAGGCCGCTGGTGTGCTCCTTGAAGCCAGTGTTGAGATCCTTGGAAATCTGCATATCCTGGAACATACGCTGCAGCTTGTTCGTGTACTCGAAACCGCAGGCCTCCTTGAGCTTACTGATCATGCTCGTTTCGGCATCGTCTGAACTGGAGTTGCTGTGGACCAGGCGGCGAGCCAGCATGCGGGAGTAGAACTTCTGGAAGACGTCCTTGTCCTCTATGTACTTGAACACCGTCATGATCTGGGACAGAGTCTCTTCCAGCTGAGACTCCTCAACGCCAGTGCTGCTCTTGCGCAATAACACGTCCGTGTACTTGGCAAGGAGCTCAGGCGATTTGTTGGATCCCGACTTGCACATCTCGTTGCGGTTGACAAATTCCCGGCAGGCGTTGTCAAGCGACCTCGTGAACTCGGGCTCGTCATTGAACGCCCGCTTGACAAGACCCTGATACTGAGAGTGAATCTCGAGAAGGGCATCAACATAGACCTTGGGCTCAAGCTTCTCGGCATCCTGTGCAACCTTGGCAACTGCTGCCAGACCGGCCTTGCGAACGTGTGCCTCGAACCTAGCACGTAGGGGATCCAGACCGTTGGGAATGCGAGACAGCAGGTCGTACATCCTCGCCATATCATCCTCTCGATCATTCTCAAGAAGGACTTGGAACTCATCCCGCAGCAGGTTTTGGTGTTCCTTGATGAGGGCGTCGTTGCAGGTGGACTTGAGCGAGATGGCAATATCCGGGTGCAGGTACAGCTTCACCCGCTCCTCCTCCTCGTCCAGCCGAGCGACAGCTTTCTTCATGTACTCGACAACGCTGTTCTCGGCCAGAAACTGCTTACTCTCGGTTTGGTAGAAGGTCCTGGTCGCATCAAGGAAGGGCTTCTCGAAGTGGTAGCGGTAGCAGTCGAGGGTTGTCTTGCTGGTATCGGAAGGGTCGAGGCCCAGAGCCACGAAGGACTCGACAACCTGTTTGATCTGGCCGTGCTCGATGGTCTCACCATTCCGTTGCCTCTCAACCAGCTTCAGGACCGCGTCCATGACCTTCCCGTCAATTTTCTCAAACAAAACAGCCCGCCACTGCACGAGGTGCATGGTGTAGACATCGTAGATGTTCTTCTTGCCCTCATCCATCTCACGCTTGACCCAGTGGCGGTTGAGATACCGGAACAAGTGGTGGACGTACTTGCCGGCGTTGGTGTACCGCTCCCACTCTTTGATGTAATAGGTCAGCAGCGCTTCGTCGGTGTGCTGTGCGGCCCTCTCCAAGAGGACCTTGAGGTGATCCTCCAGATAGGAAAGAAGCTTCTTATAGAGATCCTCGCCTAGCAGGTGGGCACCACGGTGGTGACCTTGGCCGATGCCCGAGGGTGATGGGGGTGCGCTGGCGGAGAGGGGGTGAGCCTTCTGCGATGTGCAGAAGTTGTGTACGGCGGTATAGATACCCATATACTATTGCAGAGAGAGAGGTGCTGCGTCAGTCATGTCGCCTCAAGAAACGAGAGGCGGGTGAGGGAGCTCGGAGCCATCCACATACATCGTCCATAGTCATGCCATTCTCAAGATCAGTCATGATCTTGGTGATGCCACCTGCCAAGTAGTCCCAGGTGTCGTTGATGCTGTCGCGATCAGGACCTTTGGGCATCCCCAAGGGCTGCCGCACAGTGGTCATGGTCGAACCACTTGGAGGCATGTTGAATGTGGCGAGTCTCGCAGGACGCTGATAGAATGTGTCGGGAGGTGGTTCGGGGCTTGGATGAGCAGATGGACGCTTGGTCGACGTGTCGACGGCAGCAGAGGCGGTCGAAGTGGAGGCTGCTGATGTGGACGACCGTTCGTTGAGGAGTCGACTCGTGATGACGCGGGTCCAGGAGGTCGTGCTGGAGGCTGGAGGATGCGAATGATAAGTGCGGCCGTGTAGCGCGGAGGTCTTGGGCTGAATCGGCCGTCCGTTCAGTGCGAGACACGTCTCAAATACTAGAGATGTCAAAGGATCGTCCAAAACGAGAATGAGAACGAAATACAACGTTGAGGGGGCGCAGGAGCGATGTTGGCCGTTGCTGACTGGTCGTTAGGTGGTCCTTGCTGTTGACGGAAAAAGGCTGCAGGTTGGTGCAAGGCAGCAGGAGGAGGTGGTTGAAGTCAAGGCTGCCGTTGAGGTACAGCGCGAGTTGGAAGGTATGTACCTACCTAAACTAAAATAGCGGCGGGGCCTGTGCCACCTCGTCGTCACCCCGTCGCTCAGGCGCCTCACTTGCGCTTGCAAGCTCACTTCAAAGAAGGAGTTCCCGTTTTTCCAGATGAGGTGAGTCGACAAACTTGAAGTTGAACATTTCTATTGATACTTTCACTTTGTTGTCTACAATAGAATGATTTCCATTGCCCCCTGGCTGCGGTCAAAGTGTTCGCAATTTCGACGATAGCCCTAGATTGTCGCCTAGAGCGTTTGTGAACTCGAGCGACCTCGAACAGCACTGAGCTTCTAGCCTTGCATGCTGTCTCCTTCACCATAAAGATACGGTACAGTCGGGTCTGTATCGAAGACTATATATTGGTTTTTTTCTTCGTTTTTTCTTCTTACCCTCTCACACACTGTCTACATACAGTCCTAGGCATATCCAAGAGTGTGAGACATCCGCAGGGCAAGGACCTGCAGTGAGAAACTTTTGGGATTCAGTCATAATATATAGATTGTACTGGGCTATGTAACAAATTTTAAACATGTGAGATGAACCTTGGATCGTCCTCTCCGGCTCGAGGTCCAAGTCTCTGGACCAGCCTGAATACATTGACCGTGAAGTTCATTATCCAACCGATGAGGCCGAGCAGCAAGAAGGCTGCCAGCGCCTTCATCTTGGACATCTCCCCATATGGGGTGCCCGTGAGGTACAGCGAGTCGAATGCCAGCGTAGCACTTGCCGACTTGAAGATGATGAAAAACAGATCCAGGAGAGTCAACGAAACCTTGTGCATGGGGGACCTCAAGCCCAACTGTGGCCCACTGTACTCATCCCATGTCATGTAAACCACATAGGGCGTAACAACACAATCAACAATAATGGCCACAAGCCACTGGGAGCGGAGAGTAACCCCCTCCCCACCATCCATATCAGCTACCGTGCCAGAGTACAGTTTCCACAGGTTTGCTGACAATCCCAACGAGGCAATCGACAAGACCAAGACTGAGAATCTGAGCAGGGCGGGTACCAGAGGATGGTTGAGCAGGATGCGCCAGATATGCTCATGGAGCGCTGCTCTCCTGCTCTTCTTCTTTGCCGCGGTGTCAGTGAACCGGAGGGAGCTGGTATCGTTGAACCCGGGCATCAGTTGGTCGAATTTCTCCAGATCGACGATCTCTGACCTCTCACCCGGCACGCGTCCATATTTGCTGGCCTGGACAAAGGTGCTCCATGGTGACTGTTCACCGCGCATCAAATAATTCGGTATGATGACCGGCTCTTTCGTCCGCAGGTGGTCATATGTTTTACCCAACCTCTCCCGCCTCGTCTGCCTTTTCTTGGCGACAAAATTCTTCGGAACGGCGCTGGCGGGTGCTTCGGAGGTCCAATTCACATATCCATCCCTGGAGACCCTCCTCTGCGGTGCCGCCGGGGTACCGTTATGGTCGGGGCGTACGGTCTGGGGTGGACGATTGGGGACGATCTGCGGAACGACTGGCGGGGGTGGTCCATATTTGTCCTCCCAAGAAGCTACCCAAGCTGTAGAGATGTTAGCGGAACGCTCTGATGGGCTTCAACGTGGTGTTCGGAAAACTAACGTGGGATGGTTCGGATCTTGCGATTAGCATTGGGATCAACCGCAGTGGTACCCGTGTTAGGGCGCGGACGGTCCATGAGTGCTGCCCAAGTCTCTCGAGTTTATAATAACGTAATGTAAAAGTAATGTTGGAATGAGTGGCTGGTTTGAACGAGGACGGGCGCGTCAAGAAGACTCTCCCGACCGGAGTGACCCGCAGTGGATGAAACAGGAGTAGGTGAAGGGAGGTTGCGATGTCTCGTCGCGCGCCCTGATAGACCCCGACGCCCCAAGAGTGCTCTTTTTGGAATCGTCGGCGGTCACGGCCTGTACTCGCAAGTGAGGAGGTGCTGATGGGACGATGTTTGGTTGGAAGGATACGGCCGAATAGAGAGGTAGACACTATTCCGACAGTGTCGACAAAACGAACATCCGGCGTGGTAGAAGATGAGGAATTAAATGCAACAATAAGCCAGCATGGAAGAAAAGAAGTAGAGGCAAGGAGAGTGAAGACAAGGGAAACGAATGAGCGAGGCGATCGTGTGGGTAAATACAATATTAGTCGGACAACCTGGTGCAGGACAGGTTTGCTGGCCAGCACGAGTAGTAGCAGCCCTGCGGAGAAGCGCTGCTGACCACAAATACCGGCGCGAGAGGCTGGAGAAGACAAAACCCCCCTTCGTAGTCCTTGCTACCTATTCTGGTAGTTTGTCCAGTCGAGCAGCCGACGCTGCACAGGCCTGCAAGAATTGGAAGGCCGGCGCCGCGACGAGGCTGATGGAGGAAGGGAAAAGGGAAGGGAGAAAAGACGAAATTGCGACTCACGTCCATCGAGGTCTCGCGGCGAAGGGTGACCAGGGCCAGGGTCAGGACTAGCCTGCACGCAAGCCGATCAAATGATCCACAATTGTGCGGGAGGACCCCGCGAGGAGATGAGATAGACTTGTACCTGGGACGTGTCTGCAATTCTCCGAGTCCCACCGAGGCCGCTCGCATTCTGGCTGGCTGGCAGTGCTGCTCCACCGTGGCAGAGTGCGTGCAGGCGGACCCGGAAGTACTGCACTATCTGCATCCCTCGTGCGTCACTGGCTGGCCGCTGCGGGCTGGAACCTTGCGAAAAAATGCGATGCGATAGCTACCCAGATCGCGCTTCAAGCTTTGTGTCATGACGACACTTCAGCCTTCCCACTTTCCAGGCCTGGCGACTGGACCGGCTGCCTCTGAGCTGCATCTCCATTCTCAACCAATGCTTCCTATGTGATCCACATTGCACAGCCATGGATGGCAACATAAAGGATTGCTTCTGAACGCGACGTTGTCCAACTTTGCCTCTGAAACGGTGTGGCCAGAGGAGAGGAAAGTCGACTCAAGATTCGCACCTATCTACCTCTTTGTCCTCCCCTCGGAACACGACACGCTCAATTCTTGGATATCCTTCGACTACCACTCCCTTCTCCTTGTCCCGCTGCCACGGCCATCAAACCAGTGACGATGCGCGTCTTCCTCCTGCCGATATCGACGCGTCGAACGCTCCTGTACGCTCACCGTCTCAACGTCGCAGTCACCCAGCAGAAGCAGGGATGGATGGACAAGGTCCAGATCAAGGCCGCCCAGACCTGGTCCGGCTGGGAGCAGAAGGACTCAGGTTGGCAAAAGACGATTGTCAAGTACGGGAACCAAGCCCTCCGGAGGATACCCTATGAGGAATGGGGGCTCAAGTCCGTGCCGCCGCTGTCCACCAAGCGTGCCGACGACGAACTGAAGGGCAGCGACAAGGTCGAGGTCTTCTATCCACAAGCGTTGATGCCGCAAAGCAGAGTCACGGACGTGCTGCAGAAGTTGAGCACCGAGAGGGAGAGTCTCCATCGCAAGAGGCTTATGTGGTGCCTCATCGGGATGCCAATCAGTGTACCCTTCGCGCTGGTTCCAATGTATGTGCAGCATCCGCATTCTCATTCGATGCATGCTAATCCAGTCCGACTAGAATCCCGAACATTCCTTTCTTCTACCTCGCCTACCGCGCATGGTCCCACTGGCGCGCCCTCGCAGGTGGAAAACACATACAGTTCCTCCTCAAGAACCAACTCCTCATTCACAAGCCCTCCCCGATTCTCGACGAGGTCTACTCGACACAGAATGTACCACTACCTTCAACTCCAGACTCCACGGTGAACCCCGGAGAACCCAAGAACACCCACCCCAAAATTCCCCAAGACGCCCAACCAACCGGGGAAATGATGTTGCTTAATCAGTCGAATGGAAAGAAGACGACGCAGGCTTTGGACCTCCCTCAGCTTGAGGCCGAGTTGGAACGGGCGATATGGCAGGTTGAACAGGCCATCCAGAAGCAGAACGCCGAGCGTGATGCCCAGAAGGACGAACCGAAGTCGCAATAATGAGGAAAATCGCCGGTGACTGACGAAGATGTATGATACACGCGGGCCGGAATCATGTCTGAATATGATGCATATAGGCCGGCACGGAGGCACCCCGTCCTAGATTCCACTCAGGTCTCGTTGGTCGCCTGAACTTCTCAGGCGGTCCCAATCCCCAAGCAAAAATGAATATTTCCTTTCATGAAGAGGAACGGTTCAAAGTTGGTGTGAACCGCGGAGGTGGCGATCAGTCTTGAGTGCGCTAAGACTGAAGGCTGTGAGGAGTGTGAGACAGGCGCTCATCATGCACAAGATGAGAAAGAACTGGAGGCGCTGCCGAGGACTCTGCCATCGCGGAAGGGAACGGTCGCTGATCATTAGTTTCTCCATATCGGCCGCCGCATGGTGTCGAGAATAGTCCAGTTGGACAATCTGGATCAGCGGTCCGGACTCGACGATGAACGTTGCCGGCATGCTTTCCTCGCTGCCCTCACTGTCGGTCACGTCTGCCGAGTTCTCATCGATATCCGACTCGATCACAGTGTCACCCGCCTTCGGCGGAAGCGGGCACCCCTTAGCGAACTTGTGCGCATTGCGGTGCGCCACATGCGCCTGATACTCAAAGTACGCCTTTCTCTTCAGGAGCCGTAGGGTGGGCGAGATCTCCGGTGGTCTCCTCGTGACCGGTCTGGCCTTCCGCAGCTGGTAGATGTGTCTGCCCAGGATGATGTCGCTCTCACATAATGTCGGGTTGAGCGGCGAGGGCGCGATGGGTGTGTGCTGCTTCGACGCCGCCGCGAGCAGGGCGCAGAGGATGTCGTCTCGGGGCCACATGACTGAGCTCTGCGGCGGCTTCCCGGCGTACGGGATCTGAGCCATCTCACGACGCTTGCCGGTGTCCGACGACACCTTCGGTTGTTTTTGCTGGCGGTGCATTTTTGCTGGAGTGTGCAGTGGAGTTCAAAGTGTGAATGCAGACAGAGGGGTGAATGAGAAGGAAGAAGGTGGCTCAGGAAGCGAAGGATCCGAGGGAGGACCAACACCGTAAGCAAGACCGCGGCGGCCACAAAGTAGGGAAGGGAGGTCTACACGCTATTTCGAGACTGAGACACCTCACGATGATATGTCGCACCTTTGGAATGAGAAAAGCAGGTGTACGCGGGTATTTGCATATCTGCCATCAGGGTCGCTCATTTTCTTTCTTGTCTCTTCCTCCAGTACCTAGGAAAAGCCGAGGCTTCTTGTCCTATTTTGTTTGTCTCCCCTTTGCGAATCTCTTGTGTGAATAGAGTTTCGTTACGTGCAACCTTCAAATGTCGGAGTGATCTGCAATGACGAACCCCGTTGGCGGCGCGGGTTACAGCCGCACAAACAGAAGGCTGTCCTGTTGACAGCTGTTTTGTCTCAATTTGAAAGGTGGCGGCTGGAAACCGTTCCAGCTTTGAAACCTTCCTGTCAGCCCACCCGCTCACCTGCCAACCCGCCAACCTGCCCACTCACCAGCAACAAAAAAGGGCCATCAATGGACACGCCTACAAACCGCGTTAACTTGCCCTCATTCTTGGCCTCGGGATGCTCTTTCTGTCACAGAAATTCCATTCTCTCAGCTCAGGGCGGCTACTTTAAGGAAACATTGAGGAAATCATTTCGTTAGCTGCCAGCCTCGTCGCCTGTTTTACACAGATGGGCACGTGGTTGGGAGCGACGTGCGTTGCATTGATCAACGGAGAATCTCGAACTCTGAGATTTAACATTTGTTTCAATATAATAATATACTTCCAGTTTTCCATTCGTTCGTCATTTTCTTGTCTGGTGCTTCTTGTCGCCTCCAGCCTTGCGTGCGCGGCTGCGGATCAACCTGTCAGGATCCCCTAAGCTTTCCGCCAATCCTGCACAAATTATTTTTCGGCTCTACTGCCGGACCTTAAAATCTTGTTCAAACGTATTGTTCATGTATAGAACGGAATCCGTATCAGCAGATGATGGATACCGAGATCAGCCCTTGCACAGGGTAGCCGGTGAGGTGCACACAGGCGTACCGGACTCGCCTTTGTGTCTCAATACGCACCACCACACCCATCGATTCCAAGGATCTGTCTGACCGGCTCCCGAGGAGACGACGGCCTCGCCTAGCCTGCATTTTGCTTCATCCCATGAGGCGTCGCTCACATAGCCTTCGGCGCCTGCGGCGGCGCCTCAGCTCGGAGGACTACTGCATCGTTAGTCGCGGCTAGTTATCTCTGCACCAGGAAGTACGGTTACTAGGTGGTGTTCTTGGTCATATCGTCACCACGACCAAGAGAGTCGGGTCCTGGTTTGATAGGGCGTCTCCTGACATTCTTGCCCTGGTTTTGATGGGCTCATGCTTCTTTGCAATGATACGTCTCGGCCGAGTGCAGTGGCATTGGGATTGTGTTCTCTTCTGTTTGGTGGACGAAGATTTGTTATTAGAGTTCGTTATGATGATGCCCTATCCTGTTAGCGACCCATGAGCATCTTGAAATGTCTCGAGAGTCGGATCAGGGTGCAGATTCCATATTGCCGGGAGAGATCTTGGACGATCCCTCAACTTCGTCCCTGGAACGGAAAGACACCGTGAGAACAATAGGACCCCTAAAACTTCGAGCAAAGAGCGACAATCTTCCTCAGTAAGCCAAGGATCGGAGAGTAGTCAAGTTCGACCGTGCTGACCACAACTCAGAAAATGGTGGTTTGCTTCAACCGCGATCCCTCTCATAGCGGCAACCATAGGGCCATTCTGCAATATTCTCTCCATCGCTGCTCTGGCCACCCCCTGGAGAGTGACCCTCGCCAACAATGGGAAACTCCCCGAAGGTACAGATGACAGTGGAGTTGGCATTCCGGATCCAAAATGGTGAGTGAATATTGTGGTCTTATCAGGACAAATCTGGAAGCTCATGATTCCTACCCAGGGAGATCGTCCTCAATGCCATATCTCTGGCATGCGGGTTCACAGGGAATTTCTTCCTGCTATTGAATTTCACAGGCCGGGTCCGGTACATCGTTGCCCTGCCCATGTCCATCATCTTCTGGATCCTATCCTCTGCCCTTGTGAGTGTTGAGCCCGGCTGTCATGACAGACAAAACACGAGGAAGGCTAACACGCCCTCGCAGCTCATCGGCATTACTTCCGCCATGAACGTACACATCACTCCGATAGGCCCCGGAGAGATTTACAGCCAGGGCTTCTGGCACGCCGTGCTCGCCGCCGTCCTGTATTTCATCGGCGCCTCTATCCTCATCATCAACTTCACGGGCTACCTGCGCGGCCATTTTCCGCAGCAGTTCGACCTGGACAACGACCAGAGGACGCTGATCCTACAGACCATGGGATTCTTCTTTTGGTTGGCCGGAGGCGCTGGGATCTTCTGTGCGATCGAGGGCTTCACCTTCACCAATGCCTTGTACTACGCGGATGTTGTGTGTTTCTTCTAGACCATAATACCCCCCTCAACAATAAAAAGTACTGACTTGACACAGTCCGTCCTCACAATCGGTTTCGGCGACCTCTATCCTACGACCAATGCGGGTCGGGGCTTCCTCTTCGTCTTCGAGCTGCTCGGCATCATCCAGCTAGGTCTAGTGATCAGCAGCATCTCCCGCTTCGTATCCAACATCTCCGCCGACAAGATCATCAAGACGCACCAGAAGCACGCGCGCGAGTCCACCATCGGCCGCACCGTGACCAGTGAGCGGGAGCTCCGCGAGCGCCTCGGGTTGCCTCCGCGGCGCGGCTCCGATGCGTCCGACGAGCGTCGGCGGTCTGCGAAGTCTGCGCATAATGAAGGAGGGGGCGCGGATGGACGGCGGTCATCGATTAGCAAGTACGGCCGCCTCGACATTGTAGGGCGCACCGTGACTTTTCACGAAGCCAGGCCGACCATCAGCGCTGGCGGGCGTGGAGCTGGTCGGACGTCCACCTATCCTAACCGGGGCAAGAAAGCTCTCAGTCGGGACGAGAAGATGCGGCAGGGCGGGAGCCGCAAAGAAAGACGACAGCAGCGGCGGCAAAAGTTGCTGCTCCTCCAGGAGGAGAAGGATAGGTTCGAGGCGATGCGGGAAATTCAGGATGAAACGAGGCGATTCAAGCAGTACTCGGCACTGGCACTGAGTGTGCTCGCTTTCGGGGTACTGTGGTGCTTCGGCGCGGTGGTATTTATGGTGACGGAGGAGAGGATACTGGGGATGAGTTACTTCGAATCGTTGTATTTTTGTTTTGTGTCACTCTTCACGATTGGGTAAGTCATTCTTTCGCCACCATCCTCATTGGCGACCGAGAAGAAGGGAGCAGGGCTAACTACACCGGGTCGCAGATACGGCGACTTCTCCCCAAAGTCCAATATCGGCAAGCCCTTCTTCATTGTCTGGTCAATCTTTGCCGTTCCAACGATGACTGTGCTTATTCAAGAGATGAGTAACACCGTGATTGCAGCCGTCAACAATTGGACTATCACTCTCGCAGACTTCACCGTCCTCCCCAAGAAGGGTGTCTTCAAAGTCGTCCTTGACAAGAACCCGGGACTGAAGGAGTGGTTGACAGGTTTCGTCCAGCATAAGGCCGAGGAGAAGCGAGTAAGAGAGGGCTTTCAGGTACAAAATCCGGACGATATTGCGTTGGAACGCGTGGGGACGGCGAGCGGTGAAAATAGAAGGCTACCGGATGAAGAGAGTGTCGCTACTGATGTAAAGCCGCAGTGTGAGAGGAGTGTGCAGGCCACTCCCACTGCACCACGCACTGATGATGGCGAGGGCGGCGACGGGGCAGATGAAGATGATACGGACCACGATCTCGCACGCCAACTGGCCCAGACCATCAAGAGCGTGGCGCAAGATTTGCGCGCACACCCACCGAAACGCTACTCGTTCGAAGAATGGGTGCGTTTCACGAAGTTGATCCGCTTCAGTCGGCGAGACCGGGGACAAGACTTGGAGACCATTGAGGAGGTGGCAGAACTGGAGGAGGAAGATGGTTTGATCGAGTGGGATTGGTTAGGCGAGAACTCTCCTATGCTGGCAGATATCACAGAGGCCGAGTGGTTGCTGGATCGGTTGTGTGAGAGTTTGAACCGATACACGAAACGGCAGGCGGTCTTAATTTCGCGGAGGCAGGGACAGCTGTCCAGGAGGTCGGACGATGAGGTAGATTGAAGTGCAAGCAGACTTGGGTCTTCAAAACAGGTGTGGCCGATAATGAGCACGCTGTCACAGTAGCACAGCCGTAGGCACGAGAATGCGGAAAATAGAACAGTGTTTGGCCTGGACATTGACCGGGTATCGAAAGGGCTGATGAGGATGTCGACCATAAGAGAAGGTTGCTTAAGCCGGCGGCTCAGTTTGAATCATCCTTGGTCTTCTTCCTCTTCTTCGGTTTTTGTCCTGGCTCTTCTGGCGGGACAAAATCCTGCTCCCTCTCCCGCTTCTTCTCTTCTTTCCTCTGCTTTGCCTTCTCTTCCCGTTCTGCTCGTGCTGCCCGCTCCTTTGCTTGCTTGCCCAGGAAGTACTCGCCACTCTCGATCTGCAGATCCACCTTGCTCTTCTCGGGAGCCGGAGGGAACGCCGTGTAGGCCTTTCTGCTCTTGTCGGTGACGTTGTGAGGCACCCGTCTCTTGCTGAGATTCTTCTTGAAGTGAGGCAAGAATCGATCCCAGCTTTCGTTGGCCAGCTCCGGATCCTTGGCCAACTCTCTCTTGATCATCAACTCTTTAATCAGATATATCGGGTGGACGTTGTTCATGCAGTCCTCGACAACCCTTCGCACTTCCTTCAGCGACTTGAAGGGTCCCATGACACTAACAGTGTTGCCGTGAACCATGATGTAGGTTTCTGTCAAGAGCTCGAGGGCCTTCAGGGTCGAGCCATTGGGTCCAAGGATTCTTTGCCGCCGCTTCGCAAACTTCTCCTTGTTTGGCGTCAAGTTTCGGATCTTGATGATGTCGCAAGCGACACCATCTTCGAGGATCTTGACGGCCTGAGGTGCTGGTACGCTTCGAGCGAGCAGTTTTATCAAATCACGGGCGTTGAGGATGGCTGCTGGGTCGAAGGTCTTTCGAGTCGTCTTGACGGTCATCATACCCTCGACCAAATCCAGCGTGCAGGCGATGCCGTGCTTCTCGAGTGCTCGCGTGACGAGTGGCCACTGTGTAATCTGCTGTCAGTGTCGACTTTTCAGAGTGTCCACGAGGCCAATGCTACTTACTGCTTCTCTCAGGTATACTTCGCGGTATTTCGGAAACAAGACTGTGAACGTCGACTCCTCTGCAAAGGTGCCTCCAGCATTGTCCTCGCGTTTGAAGGCAGGGACCTCCCACTTGTTGATGTCGTCCGTGTCCCACCTGCAGGATCAGACATTAGCGCGAACAGAACAGCAGGAGTAGGAGTAAGGAAGGTACGAACGGCTTGTCCTTCTCATGCTTGGTCGACATTTTGACGAAAAAAGAGTGTCGAAGGGACAGTGATGATGTTTGGGAACTACCTAAGCAATGCAGGGTCAGGAAAATCGAAGCGATCGATGGACTAAAATTTTGGGCCGTTCGGCAGGCACCACAATCGATATCGATAGCTGGGAAGAACGTCCACTATGATTCCGGCTTATATAAGGCTCACCCGGCCAGTCGGCGTCGTTCCCGCCGAGAGCAAGGGTCCCATCTGCTCATCCCATGTCCTGTCTCTTCAATACGATGAACTCATCTGCCTCAACTCATCTTCCACAGGTATGGATTACGAAACGAATACTCCTGTCGTAAGGCTACGGCGAAGAATCCAATCTCCTCAACTTACAGGCATCGGATTGTCAGTCTCCGGTGTGGCCTTCTGGATGTCTTCTGCGCGTGCTAAGCCCCCGTCCGGATGTACTTCGCTTGAGATAATGGGTGTCATCGTGTGGAATACCTAGCCGACGGTGGGATGATCCATTGCCCCCGAGGGATAAACTGTACTACGCAGAGCAACCACCGGAAGAGCATCCTTTACCATCGCAATCGCGATATTCATATGGGTGTGGGTGACATATCCCAGGGCCAATCTGCAGTCTAAAAATATCGTGAATCGAAATAAGCTTCCTTGCTCCCGCAGATTGATCTGCAATCGAATTTCTCCACCGAATCTTCTTGTCGACAGAGTGCAACGGCAACGACTTCCCTGCGGCCGCCCCCCCCCCTTCCCGCGGACACAACGGCTGAACGGCAGGAAGAGGACACCATGATTTGCTTGGTGTCACCGCAGACTTTTCCCTGAAACTGATTCCTAGAATTCGTCGACCGCATATGTTCGTCCCGGACAGCCACTCATACCTAGGTAGACAGAGAGACAAGTCTAGGCAGGTATGGGCGGAGCATGAAGGAAAAGCTCGAGATTGTATAGGTATCCATCCCGTGGACTGACTGTATGGACGGTACTTGTATGTACAGTGCGTGAGGATCTCCCGGCCCGTATTCAAGCACGCGCGATACTCAGGGGCTTCGCATGGGACTAGGGGCGTTCTCGGCAACCCTCGTCATAATTTACCCAACCGTCCCTCTATCGATTATGGGGTCCTCCTCTCGATGGTCGATGTTGTCGTCTCCTTGTTCTATTCTACACATTCCTTCGTTCCTTCCCTCCCTCGCTGACTCTTAGCTGCTCCTTACCGCTCTTATTATTCCGTACTGGACTTGTTTCCTAAATCGTAATGGTCTGAAGTGTCCAACAAGAATTCGATCCCCATCCATCCGTGTCACTGGTTCCTCCTTCTTCGCGTCGCTCGTTTGATCTGTTCTTGATCTGCTCTGCCACTGCCCCCTTGTTTGGTCCGGCTCCCAACTCGTCTCTCTCCAACACTACAGTTCCTGATCGATTCCTGATCAACATCAAAGTCGCGACGATTCACGACCAGCCGAGTCTCCACCATCTAGAGATCGTCCCGTCCCGTACCCCAGGTCCCAGAAACACCATCTACTTGGGATACCCCGTCACCAAACGCGCTCGAGGCATCACCCCCTCAGCTGCCCGAGCCTTTCTCCCCTACCGGCAACGGCCAAGCCCTCACCTCGACTTCGCTCCCCAACCGTCAAGCTGGCTCCCCTACGCTCTCCGCTGCTTCCACTACCTGTGCCTTTTCTGGCCTTAACACCACCACCCGATCATCCGTGTCAGCTGGCCCCCTTGCACTTCCGAGGCATCAAGATGGAAGAGCCACCGGTGCTGCCGCCCCCGGCGACCCTCGAACCGATATCTCGACCGAGCTCGGCATCAACGACAGCCTCACAGAAGGAATCCCTGCCCGGGATCTCGGCCATAGCGGCTGCCGCTGCTGCTGCCGCGACCGTAACGAGTTCGCCTCAGTTGAGGTATGTGGGATTGATTCTCTTGGTTCTCTTGGGAAGATTTGGACCGTGGCATAAATCATTTTTGAATGTGTCTGGTAGGGACTGGGTGAATTAGACACGGTTTGGTTCGTGCCTGTGCTACGGGGATTCACAGCTTCCAGTGACAGGAACACCTACTGGGCAGGGCAGCAGGGCACGTCTTTTTGAACCTGGCAGGAGCGACGCAGACCCGCTCAACACACCTTGGCTTTACACTTTACACCAATCCACCACATCAGTCTGTACCATCGTACTAACATCTCTCCGGCATCGACAGAGAATCCACGACAAGTGCGCCATCAACAATGAACCATCAGTATTCGATACCTGCGTCGGCTCCAGCTGCGACCAGCGCAGGAGGCAACTTGGTAAGTGATGTCGCCCTTTTCCCTTTGCCCTGACATTGCCTGGCGGTTCGGTTCTTCGTTGCACAGCACAGCACATCACATCACATCACATATCGGGTATCTCATCCCACCGGAAGGGCGCACCAACCATCCAACGGGCGCGTTTCTACCACGAGCGGCCATCCCGGTCAGGTCGAGAGTGTCGAAAACAACAGCGTCTCGAAAACGACCCGAGGTTGAATATGTCGCGTCACTCACAAGACCAAAGACAATGCCGGGATCCTTGGAGGAGCATTTTCGTTATCGCGATCCTTGCCGGGGGGATCGACATTAAAGTGGAGCTTGTTGCATATGATGACTGCATGATTGGTGGGCGGCTCATGTACAACACTTGGGCGCAAGGATGCTGGCCGGGCAGTCCACTCTTTCCAATGCCGACTTTCATCCCACTCGACCAGCCGCTAGAAATCTCTGCCGCCAACTGCACTGCAGACTGCAACACTGCCTCGTCGCCCCGATAAGAGACTTATCAACGAGATTACGGATAAACCTCCCTCAATCCCCATCTTATCGTCAATCCGTCGTCGCATTCACCTCACGATTCACGCTCCCCTTCATCTGTTTCTTTGGAGTGCAGCTCAGAGGCTGCACCTCTCCGGAAAGAACCATGGCGTCCATGGCTGCTAACAGCGATCAACAAACACAACAGCCCACCTGCCAGAACTGTCAGACATCCACCACTCCTCTTTGGCGACGCGATGAGTCTGGAGCCGTCCTCTGCAATGCCTGCGGCTTGTTCCTCAAGCTGCATGGCCGGCCTCGCCCCATCTCCCTCAAGACCGATGTCATCAAGAGTCGGAACCGTGTCAAGACCATGCGCCCTGGCATGGAGGTGAAGAAGAAGGTGCGTACAGGAAGAAATCTCACCCCGCCTGCAGGCCGCCATTCTCCACTCTGAAGATCCCAAGCCCTTAGTCCTTTGAGGCTAATAATCTTCATTTTGATCAGAACCAAGCCGTTGCCCCAGATGTCAATGTCGCTGACATCCAGGCCCAGAATGCTGCTGCTGCTGCCCTCAACGCGAGCGTTCGACGGAACACCCAAAAGGGCAACGGCCACATCGACGACAACAACTCCCCCGTCTCCCGAACCGCGACTCCTCACATGTACGCCAACCACATGATGTACCACGGCCTGGACGATCATCACCTCCAGCAGCCTCTGGCGGGCTTCGGCGTCGATGCCAATGGCAACGCTCACTCCCCTCTGAACGGAGACGCCGTCCCTCAGACCCCAGACCAACTGCTCGCCGTCAACTCTGGCCTGAAGACTCGCGTCGACGAGTTGGAGGTCATCAACGACTTGATCCAGCGCCGTCTTCAGCACTACGAGACATATGGTACTGGCGCAAACGCCGGCGCTGGAATGGTCGAGGGTGGCCACGAGGCCGAAGCTCAGCTGCGAGCTCAGATCGACGCTCTCTCGGCATCCGAGGCGCAACTCCGCTCTCAACTCGACGAGAGTCATCGGCGGGAGAACGCCATGAAGAGACGTCTGGATGAGATGGAGCTCGAGCTGAACGACGCCAAGGAGGCCCTCCAGGCCCAGGCTCACGAGAACGGTCGCGCGAAGAGACCTCGTCTGGAGGAGGAGCCTGTCGTCGACGGTGAGGCAGAGGCCAAGCAGGAGCTCCAGAACGTTCCCGCAAAGGCCGCATCAGAGGTTCTGGAGGAGGTCCCCGCAGAGGCTCCTGTGGCCGAAGCACAGGCAGAAGCTCCGATGATGGAGGAGGCTTTGAAGCAGGCCCTCGCATAGCTAGCATGCTTTTTCTTCGTGGCGTTCGTGGGGTTTGTCAGAATGGCGATGGCGATGGGACGATCGAGCTGCATGCTTTATGCGTATCTCGGTCTGGATTGTTTGCGCCTAATACTTACCCATACGACACATGGTTCGAAAGCGGCCTTAACTCTCTTCATGCGAACATCGCCACAAGCGAGTCCCGGGTGTCCTGCATAGTCTGCCTTCGTTTCGATCCATGGCCCAATCTGCTCTGGGATACAGGATTACCTTGGCGCGAATAGCGAGGACCGTGGCCGGGAGAAGGGCGGTTCATAATGATCATATCTCATTGCGGGTTTGTCTTCAATTCTGATTCAGGGAAAGGAGTCGGGCGGAAATGCCACACGCAACACGGCAGTTTGTGTGGAGTTGGAGGAGTATATTAGGATTCGATCGCCTCTACTTGTATGGCGGCCAATGGAACCCAAAAGTTCATGATTTGAAGGCGGCGGCGCTCTGTCTGTCCCTCTGTGATAACCATTGGTGGTGTCGTGACCCCGATCGATACAGTCCGCTGCGTCCTACCTGTTATCGGCTACGTCAGTCATCGAGAGGGCCAAGACTGTTCTCATGTTCATAATTCGATGCTCACGGCTACA
The DNA here is from genome assembly GCA_003012965.1 of Juglanconis oblonga. NCBI lineage: Eukaryota > Fungi > Ascomycota > Sordariomycetes > Diaporthales > Juglanconidaceae > Juglanconis > Juglanconis oblonga. The sequence continues at coordinate 21,525 of MUZH01003756.1, forward strand.
CTACTATTACATGTGCAGGCGTTCCCGTTTATAACTTTGAGGATGATGCAGCCTCGGACGAGAGGTCGATGACCAGCTTCCCAAATTGTTTCCCATCCCTCATATCAGCAAAGAGACTGTCGATGCCGTCCAGATTCTTCAACCCCTTCACAACGCGACTAACAACGGGCCGGATCTGCTTGTCCTGCACAAACTTGACCATCTCCCTGAACTCCTTTCTCGATCCCATCGTGCTCCCTTTCAGCTCGACGTTCTTCAACACCGCCTGCATGGTCCAGTCCATCTTCGGAGAGACAGTCATGCCATACTGCGAGATGATGCCTCCCGGCTTGAGCAACCTGGTCGACTTGCCCACGATATCACCGCCAGCACCATCCACCACGGCATCCAAGAACGGCCTGTCTTTGGGCAGCTGCTTCAGAAGCAACTTGTCCCAGTCCTTATCCCGGTACGACACGCCACCTTTGGCGCCCATCTTGACCGCCCTATCAATCTTGTTCCGATCCCCGCTCGTCACGTACACGTTGCACCCCAACGCAACCGCAAACTGCAGCACCTGCAGCGCCACACCACCCCCGATGCCCGTGACCAGCACGTTCCGTCCGGGCCGCGCATTCTCGCCCGTCTTGGTCACCAGCGCCCTCCACCCGGTCAGGCCGACCAGCGGCAGGGCGGCGCCCTCGACCGCGCTCAGGTGCGGCGGCGCGACCTCGACGTCCTCCTCGTCGCACACGATGTACTCCTGCGCCGTGCCCGCGTCGTACAGCGCCGTGGCGCCGATCACGCTGTACCGCCGGAGGTCCTCGGGCCCGTCCGGGTGCGCGGCCCAGCCGCGGGCGGGCAGCAGCACGACGTCCGCGCCCTGCAGGTCGTCGCGCGTGCACCGGGCGCCGCGCCGCACGACGGTGCCCTGGCCGTCGGCGAGGAGCGGGTGCGTGAAGGAGATGCCCGGGTAGAGGTGCTGCCGGATGAAGAGGTCCCGGTGGTTGAGGGCCGCGGCGTTGAGCCGGATAAGCACTTCCTTGGGGCCTGGGGTGGGGA
>MUZH01003757.1:0-22571 GCA_003012965.1 Juglanconis oblonga
AAGTAATAGACGCCTTATACTACTAAAAAAGGAGGGATATTAAACCTATCGCTATTAATATAAGTAATTATAATAGCCTATTCTCGGTTCCTAGGTTAAATAGCCTTACTCTTTCTATATCGATCGGTATATATAATAACTATATTACTGCTAATTTATCCTATTGCAAACCCGGTTTTATCGAAGTTATATATATCGCCGTCCTATATGCTATATTTCTCGTATATATTATAAAATAGCCGAAACTATACGTTAATTATATCTAGATCTTCGTATAAGGCCCTCTGGAAATTATAGGTATAAGAAAAACGTATCCGGAGTTCTTCTCGTCGCTAGACGAACCGGTAAGGCTATTGCTTCCCGACGCGTTAAGTAGTATATATCGTAAGGAGACTATTCGCTATTTCTCGTATATCTTCGATCCGAGGCGAGAACCCTTACGAATCTAGTTCTAATACCCTCTAAATAATTACCTCCTCTTCTATAATAGTTATTATTTATATACCGGGTCGTCGTTCGGCAAGGGGAGTTCGGCCTGCTATTCTAGTATAGAGTATCGAGAGAGGGATATTATAGATCTTAATAGCGGCTCGACGGCTTAGTTTTAGGTCGGATCTAAGAGCTTTAATAGCTAAAATAATTCGTACTTTAGTTAATTAGACTCGTATTGCTAGTTATAGAAAAAAATAGGTCTAAAGTCGGGTATAGCGTTTTAAGTGGAAAGTGTCCCGGGTACTAATGTGTCCCGGGTACTGATGATCCACGTTAAATGAATAGAAAAGGGGCGAGGAAAGCTGAGCCCCTAGGAGGGGGGGTAATAGTGGCTAGTCTCCCCAGGTGTGCGAGACTAGTCTAGTAAAGGAGTCTGTTGGAATAATTCGCATTGCGGCTCTATACGAGGCATAGTAGAGACTCCAGTGCTAGCTACTATAGTAGTTTGCAGACTAGAACTNNTAGTTTTAGGTCGGATCTAAGAGCTTTAATAGCTAAAATAATTCGTACTTTAGTTGATTAGACTTGTATTGCTAGTTATAGAAAAAAATGGGTCTAAAGTCGGGTATGGCGTTTTAAGTAGAAAGTATCCCGGGTACTGATATATCCCGGGTACTGATAATCCACGTTATTCTCTACCTTTTAGCCTATATTATATTTAGCTTTAAGGTCTTTCTAGTAATCTATTATAAGGCTATTATACTTATTAATAAAGGAGGACTAGTCTATAGCTAAGTCGATATTACGGTTACTAAGTAGTTCGATATCTTTAATCTCGAGGGGGTTATTAGGCAGCTTATAAGCTATCTCCTATTAGGTGCTAATAGGGATCTTATTATCTTCGGGGTCGAGTTCCTCGAATTAGTCTCCCTTAAAGTTAGGAAGGAGATCTCCGTAATAATTAGCCTTATAAAGACTAGGGTAATTATTATAGTAATAAGTATAGGCCTCCTCCTAGGTATTCGAGTACTTATTATTAAGATTAAGCAGCTTATTAAGGTAGCGATAAGGGTAGTATAATAGTATCTTAATATAGTAAAAGTCCTTAATTTAGGTAATAGGCTTATATTAAGGGAAGTAATTTAGAATTCGGTCGTTAGCTTATAGAAATTATTACTAAGGAGTATAATTAAAATCCTATCTTACCTATATCTTAAAGTAAGTTAACGTCTTTATAGAAGCTTTATAGTTTAGATACTTCTTATAAGTATTATAGCCGGCCCGGATAATTATATTATTGATTCGGATATTACGATATTATTAATTAAGGTAACGGCAGTCTATTATCTCGATAATATATAAACCTTCTTAAAGCTTTAAGCCGAGTATAATATAGTAAATCTCTTATATAGACTAGTCTTATTTAGCAATTAGCTTATTTATAAGCTTTGCTATAAAGGAGACTATTAGCTATCTTGAGGAGACCTTAGGAAGGATCTCCTTTATAAGCTCCTTAAAGGACTAAGTCTTCTTCTCGGCCTTATTATAATATTTAGCGATATACTTAATAACGGCCTAGGAATTAATATAGGGCGAGATATCCGTATTAGTAAGCTAGCTAATAGATATCGTCCGGTTATAGCTATTAAGGCAGCTGTTATTTCGTTTAGGGTCGAATATCTATTACTTTAGGTTAAAATCCTTAATAAGGTAGGCTATAAGGTACTAGTTATAAAGGTAGAAGAACTAATAGACGATCCTCTTATATAGTTCCTCGTTAGGAGTAATAGGCTACTTAATTACCTCCTTTTAAATATTAAAATCGGCTATAATATAAATAGCAGCCTCCTAATCTTAAGGCTAGTAAGGACTAATCTTATAGATAAGATAATAGGTAATATTATAGTAATAGTATTAAACGCAGTTAATAATATGAGAGAGAAAGTCGAAATTAGGTAATTCGAGATTAAGGATAATAGTAATAAGGATATTGCCCTCTTCTAGGCGTATTATCCTCTCTAGCTTAGGGTTATAAGTATTAATATAAAGCCCCTAGAAACGGGTAAATATATTATAATTATATTCCTAGTCTATATCCCTTAGGATAAGGGCACCCTTAAACTAATAGAGGCTATAGTTATAGAAGGAGCTATAGCCTTAGAACTTAACTTTATACTAATTATCCTTAATATTAAACTTAGGCTTTAATATAATATCGAAGAAGTCCCTTCGGCGGGACTAGAAGTGCTAGGCAGTAATATAAGGGTTATTATATAAATTATTATAAGAGATCCTTATCCGCTAAGTCTCGTTAGCCGCCTGCTATTTATTAAAATATAATATATACTAATAAAGACTTCTCTAATAGTTATTTATAGCGCTAAAGGTTATAAAGATAGAGGGAATGCCGAGAGCGTAAATATATGCCTTTAGCTTATTATAATATATAATCTAGAAGGGGCGAATGCCTAGAAGCTTATTAGTAAAGCGTATAATAAAGTTTAGTAAAGCCTTAGAATTAGGTAACTAATTATTGAAGATAGCCCTTAGCTCGTTTAGATCTATATTCTTACGGCTAGGGATATACTTAGCGAAGAATATACTACTGCTATTAACCTACTGCTATATTTATATATTAAATAAGGCAAACTATAGGTATAGGTACTAGGCAAAACGGCTATTATACTACTTAAGTAGGTGCTAAGTATAGGTACTAAAGTCGGTAGTATAAGCGCGAGTATCGTTAAAGTCGCCCTTGCCGTCGGCGAAAATAGATTAAAATATTAAGGCGAGGATAAGTATATTATATAATAACTCGCTAAGGGGAGTAGACTAAATAGTAGGGAAATCGATATAGTAATAAAAGGGAATATTCTATCCCTAGCGTTAACGACCCTGAAGCTAATTATATAAAGCGTTAAAATTACCCTAGGCTATAATATAGTTCGGTATGGTAATATTATCGATAGCTTCGGGGTTGTAGTCTTAAGGCTTAACCTGTAAGGAGATATTAGTAGCCTTAATAGTCTCGATAGCAAATTAGTCTATAATATTGCCGTCTTTAGGGAGCTAGCTAAGGTTATCCTTATAAAGAGTAATGCCTAGGGTATAAAAGTAGCTATTATATCTTAAGAGGTAGTTAGCCTAGTTGCGAATAACGCCTCGGTAAGCTATTAGCTGTTTAGCGAACTAATATCGAAGGCGAGGATTGCTATTATAGTTCTCTAGCTATAGAATAATAATATTATACTCCTAAGGAAGACAAGGGATTTAGCGGAAGACCTTACTAGTATTACGGAGGAAGTAATAGATATAACCGTAATACTTATATTAATAGCTGCGAACCTATATAACGTTAATAAAATAATAAATTAAGGCTAGGAGAATCTCCTCCGCCTGTATAGGCTTAGGGATATTAGGCAAAATAGCAAAATATATATTATTATCCGCCGAAAATAAGTAGGGCTTATTATCCCGGCGCTTATTTCTAGTATTAGCAAGGTAATACTTATAGCAGATACCGTCCTTTAGCTTTATCTTAAATTACTTCTTATAGCAATAAGTATAGAACTTTATACGGTTATTAATATAGATAGCTTTATTAAAGGCTCTAAAATATTAAATATTATTATTAGAGATGGCATTATCTTTAAAGTTTTATAGAAAGGGCGGTTCTAGTATATAAAGATTATTTAACTAAGGCGTTTAAGCTTCTTAATAATAAAGGCGTTATCTATTAATAAGGGGAAGTTAAGAAGATAATAGGAGGATATCTTTTAAAGAAGAGGAGGGTAAGATAAAGTTAGGGTTATTATTAGACTAATAATATTAGTTATAGATATTATAGTTATAGAAGCAGTTATTACGAAACTCTATAGCAGGGCGTTTACGAAAATACTCTATATAAAACTTAAACTTATCCTTCTCCTTAAAGGGGTTAGTATAATATAGATAGAGATTAGTCTTAAGGTCTTATAAGCGGATATAACGGGCTTAGGTATACTCCTTATAGATAAAGAACTTATTATCGTTATTAGGCTGGCCTATAGTAATATACTATTCTTGCCCCTCCTTAATAGCATTACTAGCTCGGTTATAAGCTCGTCTAGTACGGGTATCGATAGCGGCTTAATATTTCTCCTTAGCTTAAGAAGGGGTATCTTATAAGTGCTAATTATAGCAGAGGAAGCGAGGGGTAATAGTACGGAAGCCCTAGCGAATACGGGAGGCTATAGACTAACTATAGCGGAGGCTGCCCTACTGCTATATAGGGGGAGAATGCTATAGTAATGCAGACTATAATTATCGGCGGTGCTCCTCCTATAAGTGCTAGCTCCTCGATAGGCGACTCTGAGATATAGACTTAGAGTAGCGAAGGTATCGAATATTGCTGCGAGAGGGAAGCGGCAGTTATATAATAATCTCTTCCTGCGTTGGAAATAGAGTAAGAGGAAGAGGTTAAAGTGCGAGAGGTCGGAGAGGCAGTTATACTAATATCTGCGATAGTTAAAGACTATACTTGCAAAATCTACTATAACCGAGATTAGGGAGGGTACTACCTAAAGACGGTATAGAATGCTAAATCCGACGGTTCTCGGGAGAAAGATCTGCTTATATAATATTCTTTTTTTTAGCAGTTGCAGTTCTAGAAGGAAGGAGGCGTTAACGAAAAGAACTAAGCCGGCTCCTATCTTAGGCTACTATGCCGGTAGTATAATTACGATAGTAGTAATACTGCTTTATAAGCTTAATGCCTCTCTTCGGTAGGAAGTCCTCTTTAGGATATAGGTTATAGCAGAATATATACTCCTATATGTTTTAAGCGCGTTAGTTATCCTTAGCCTAGCGGTGAGATTTAAAGGGATTATTACTACTAAGCGGGTTTAGTAAAGGTAGGGGTGCTGCTACGGTAGATATATTAAGCCTTAAGGAAGATTAGCAGATAATATTCTAGCGAGATAAGGCAAACGGGGATAAATAAATAGTTCCTACTAGTAAACCCATGCGAAGTAGAGGTTTCTCGGTAGTCTTAATACTATACGGGTATCGCGCGATAGTTATAAAGGATAAATCGATATCGGATTTAATCGTAGTAAGGTTCTTTTAATAGTTTTCGGTTTATTAGCGATAGTTTTAAGGTAAATCGTAGTAAAAATAGAAGGGTTATAGATTAAAAGAGTATAAACTATAGAAGAGTTAGTAGGAGAGTTATATTTATAGCTAAAGTTGAAGGAAGGAGGCAGGTAATGAAAACGGCTTAGTATATTCCAAAAAGGGCAAGGCGTATATCGATAAGCAACCGATAAGCCTAAAAAAAGATTATAAAGGCTAGCAGTTATACGTTTTATCTACTATTATACTTATTTCTAGGTCGATTCTAATATAAAAAGCTTTATATAGCTTTAATTATATTTAAGATCTTTTCTTTAATTTTAGTCGATTTTTATAGAGGCTGGCGGGTTACTAGGGGAGACCCCCTGGACCCCCCTTACCTACGGCGCATGCCTGCGGCGCTGAGCCCTGCGGGGCGAGGGTTAGGGTCTCTGCCTGCCGGTATAAACTTCCAGAGTACGTACTAGTAAGTATATACTTACGGGCGCTAACTTATCAGCTAATCCTAACTCGTGTACACTACTTGTCTAGGCTAATTATAACTTCTGAATCCAGGCTTAGACTGGCTAATTAGATCGTCGGATATATGCAGGGGTTTGTCTGTAATAAAGAAGCAAAGCTCCTTCCTTACGTAGTAAACTACTCCATCCAGAAGCTTCGCTTCTGATCAAACTCTCTGGACCTTGCTGACGTCAAAATAGTGTATCGGATGGGCAAAAGTCAAGAATTTCAGGTATAAACCCCGCCAATTTCGTGCAGTCGACCTGTGCTCACATGACCCAGAGAAATTTCCGACTGCTCTCCATTTTTGGATTATCTATGATCCTCATGTGTACTTGGCAGACCCTTCTTACTAGTAAGCGCTCATCATGCATCCGCAGTCTACTGGACAATTCTGAACACACTCAGCCCCATCTTCCCCTTCATTTTCAATATTCTTTTAATATTACCTCCTTGTAACGACCACACTGGACATCAGTTGCTAACAGTGGGCTCCAACCTAAGTGAGTTATTTCGGTCTCGTCGACGGTGGAACAGGGGGACTCATCTGGATGTTCCTGGTCTGCTGGATCGGACTGACACTAGTAAACACGTCGCTGGCTGAGTTGGGATCCATGTAAGTTCTTTTCTTACGTGTTTGGCTAGGTACGTACTACAGTATCGGACAAGGGCCTCTCAACTCACCATGCCATCATTTGCAGGGCTCCCACAAGCGGTGGCCAATATCATTGGGTTTCTGAGTTGGCCCCCCGTAAACACCAAAAATTCTTGAGCTACCTGATCGGATGGCTCTGCGTTCTGGCATGGCAAGCCACTGCAGCTTCAGCAGCTTTCATGGTGGGTACCCAAATACAGGGACTGTTGGTTCTCAACCACCCAAGTTACGTCTATGAAGCATGGCATGGAACACTACTTAGCATCGCTGTGTCGGCCTTTTCGGTACTGTTTAACACCATCCTGGCAAAGGACCTACCTGTGGTGGAGGGAATCGTCCTGGTGATCCACATCTTCTCTTGGTGTGGGATCCTCGTGACCTTTTGGATTTTGTCACCCATGGCGGACGCCAAAACCGTGTTTACAACGTTCAGTGACAATGGAGGCTGGGGCAATATTGGCGGGAGCACGCTTATAGGCATCACAGCAGGCCTCCTGCCTCTGATTGGTGCAGATGCCGCTGTTCATATGTCGGAAGAAGTGCAAGATGCGAGCCGGTCCATCCCGCGGGCCATGATTTGGACAACCGCCGTGAACGGTGCTATGGCGTGGATCATGATCATCACCTTCTGTTTCTCTGCCGCTACCATGGACTTGGAAGAGGTGCTGGGGTCAGCAACTGGGTACCCTTTCAGTAAGTCTTTTCGACGCTGTTCATGTGTCGTGGCCTGTACTTCAACTAACAGTTGCCAGTGACGGTCTATTACAATGCAACAAATTCAGCCGCCAGTGCAACGGCTATGGTCGTCTGGATGGTTGTCATTGGCATGTTTGCCAACCTCTCTGTCGTCGCCACAGCATCTCGCCAACTCTTTGCCTTTGCTCGCGACCGTGCGGTCCCTTTCAGCCCTTACTTCTCAAAGGTCTCGCCAAGGTGGAATTTGCCCCTAAATTCTATATTCCTCACATTCATCATTAGTACCCTCCTTTCATTGATCAACCTCGGCTCCTCAACTGCGCTTAACGCAATCACGTCGCTTTCGATTTGCGCCTCGCTCTCCAGCTACATGGTCTCTATCGGATGCCTCATCTGGAGACGTGCCACAGGGCAACCTCTACTTTCTTCAAGATTCAGCCTCGGCAAGTGGGGCCTGCCTGTCAACATTGCCTCGGAAATCTTCCTCGTCTTTTCCTTCGTCTTGTCATTCTTTCCTCTCTCAAACCACCCAGACGCTGCGGGTATGAACTGGAATATTGTGATGTACGGCGCTGTCGTTTTGTTATCTCTGATTTACTATGTATTTCGTGGCAGACACCGGTATGCGGGCCCGGTTGAATATGTTAGAAAGCTGGAATAAAAGACACGCGCTGCCCTTGGGCCCGCGATCTTCAGCGTGCATCTTGCATATGAACTGTGTCTGAGCCGCATGATTTATTCTTTTGACACATCTGAATTGTTCTCGACAACGGAGCCTGAAGATCGTGGCGGAAGGCCGCCAGTAACGAATGAAATCTGCGGTGTTGTTAACGGTTGTGGGTTTTTTTTGAACGAAACAACAACAGAATGTCAGAGGGGGGGGGGGGCAGCTCAGGACGGAAGTTTGCCTTGTAGCATCAGATCTGTTATGGTATAGGGATCTTATCATCAAATACTTCGACGCGGCCTTAACGATGAAGAAATTGTATCTGATACAGCGTTGCCTAGTGCGAAGACTCAAAGGCCAGTATTGCCTCCGATCACGAGACTATAATTATGAGCCCTTCGTTCTACCTTATATCGCTACGCCACCAAACTTAATGCAGGTTAGCGGCATAATGATCGGTGCCGAGCGTTGAAGAAGCCCCTGGTCATCACCGTTCGATCCATCTACCCTTTTCCGGTTCAACCGCCATCTCATCAGCAATTAGTGGCGACGGACTTGAGAGATCATTGTTCTGGCCATTGTCATTGTCAAGGAGGCGGCCAGACAGTGCCACACGTGTGGTGATCAGAACCGTCCGTGGTCTCTTCTGAACCGTTGGAAACGCTCCTCTTTGTGACGGCAATCTCGGAACGCACCACCCTTTCTGGTCATCAACTCACGGTAGATGGCCTGGATATCGTCTGGTACCTTCCAACGGATCTGCAGCTACGGACGGCCTACAAGCGAGGCATTATTGGTCGAGTCCTCGATTTTGTCAACGGAGGACCCGCCGGACCCGCCAGGATCAGCACCAGCCCAGAGACTTGTGGGAGGAGATGCTGGTGTTTTCTCATGGTACTCTAAGGATCGCAGGACGGCAAAGAGGCTGACGCACATCTCCTGCAGCTTAGGGATCTTCAAAATCCCATGATTGATGCTCCGCATCAGCGGATCAAAGGTGGCGGGGTCAGCGTATTTACGGAACTGGTGACAGGGCTCATTGCCGTTGCCGAGGCGTCGCCAACGGCCAGCAGATCCGTGTGTGTAACGTGCGTGTAGAATATGGGCTCGGGACCCTCTGTGCCGTCACCCTTTCTCAGCCAGACGCCGTCGACTGTGAGTGTGCTGGCATGGCGGATCCGAACGTTCTCGATGTGTGGCCAGAGAACTTGTTGGTCCTCGGACAGTTGAAACAGGTCCGGGGAGAGAGGGAACCATCTTCCAGGACGAGCCTTCGAACTGGCACAGTCTGGCATATGCGATTTATTGATCGGCAAAGAAGGTCGATGGTTGGTTTCCCGGGGTCGCAAACGGATCTGGGCTCGAAGGCATGGTTTCTGATAGAGTAGCAGCACTCGCTGTACCTGACGGTCAGCTCCGTCAGGTTCTTGAGGTCGAGGCAGGAGAAAGCACGGCTTAGCGCTGCACAACCACTTGTAAGTCATCTATCGTCAAATCTGCTTCGGGGCCTGTCAAGGCTTATCACATCGGTGCTCCAGTCGCATTGTCTTGAATCGGTTCTCCGTTCTGCACAGACTCAGGCTGGTCTCCTTGACGTTCGGCAGCGCGCCGAGCATCTGGACAGCAGACGCGGGATGCACGTCTCGACCGGAAATACTAAAGTTGCATAGAGTCACCACAGTCACTGGGGGTAGGTGAAAGTCCTACGGCAGCTTGAGAAAGACGCCGTGGTGGTCAAGGCGACTCTCCGAAACCCCAACGTATGGCTGTAGACCCGTCTCGCTCAATGGTGCCGTCGTAGATGTCGGAACGAGAGAAAACTCTCAAGTCTAAGGCAATGTCCAGGGGACCATCTTCGATCCAGGCTCTCATCAGAGAATAGAAAGTTTTGACAGCCCGGGAGAAGGTGACGTTGTTCATCATCGCAATGTACTCGGAATCCTGGGTTCTCTTTGCCTTATGACCTGGAATGATGGCCCTGGTGTAGCTCAGAGGGCCAGGATGAACGGCATTAGGACAAATCGTAATGATTTCGGCATTGACTCACCTCTCGGGGTACTCGGGCAGAATGACGTTGAGAGTATCTTGTTTAGCAACTAACGGCGGACCCTTCCAGTGTCATTAAAAGCCTTGCGGAAGGTGTCGAAGTCATTGCTGTAAACCGTAATGACTTTGTAGGCTCTCGCCTCAATGGCTCTCTGCCAGTTGGGTGCCTTCCAAGCAAAGCGCGCAAGGGTTGCTCCCGTCGTACCCTCGATGCGGTCGAGTATTTTGTCGACAATCTCAATGGGTATTTTGTTCATCTTTGCTTGTGGCAATTCAAGTAGAGAATGGGGTATTGCTACCTTGTTGGTTCGAAACAGTATGAATTCTGTCTGCATGAGGGGCTTGGTGTAGAAGGAAGAAAGATCTGAAATGTCTTGCAAGAGAGGATGGTCCGATATAAATGTGGGCTGCTTCATTGTAAACTCCTTCACACCTGGTGCAGTACGAGGATCCTACCGAGCCAGGTCGAACAACCCCGTCACAGTGAAGTTGACTCTCCTTCACATCGAATTTTCGTCGGGAATGTTCTCTTTCCATTTTTCAAGTCTCTGAATAAGACCCTCATTACTCCAAAAATCGTAAAAGAGAAGTCGACCCTGAAGGACTTCGTCATGATGAAAGCATCGTGAATAGATATGTTCAGCATGTATATTATATCGGACTCCAAACCTAAAATACTTGTTTATGACCATAGCTGTTGAGCCCCTCCCTTGAATTTTTCCTGCTCCAAATCCTCTTTTTTGAGTGGCAATACATCGAAGCAGCAAACATAAAAGAGAAAAGGTAGGACGGTTGTCGATAGCTTTATGAACGAAGTCGCTGGTTGAAGACCACAAATAAGGGACTACCTTTGTCAGCAAGAGATGCTCTGTGAAATGGTCTGATTGTCCAATTTTCCCTTTTTTTTATTTTTTTTTTATTTTTTTTAGGAAGAACGTATTAACTTTCAACTCGGGATCAAAGGTGAGTCCATGCAATTGTGACTAAAACTGTTATTGTTGTCCCTCGCACTGGAAAATATAAGAATATATCTATCAGTCACCAGTTAGCCCAGGTATGCCTATAGCTAAGTTCCAACACGATATAATATAGGAGCCAAGGTAAACTAGTAGAGCTTGGATTTGCTGGATTTGCACTGAAATTGGGTGGTTTGCTAACACCGTTGCTGGAAGGCTAATGTCAGGCTATCCGGAAGGTTTGCCTTTTGCATCCCTGAGCTGGGTTCCCGGCAGGCCTCATCGAGTAGAGGTTGACTCTGTACAAAGTTTTCCTTCAGGTGGGGCGTATAAGTTGGCACCATCTTCGATGTTGCTGTCTTCCACGGGATCAGGCCCACCACTAGTAGTTGATGACTAAGCTCATTATCAAACCTCATCCAAACCTCCAAGCCAACAGGCAAACAGGCGAACTCGCAAACTCGCAAACTCGCAAACTCCCGAAATCCTTCACATCTGTTTCAAGATCCTTTGGGGTTCGGTATTTTCCATCCCAGACTGAGAGAGCCATCTTCTACTTCCATCTCACCCGCTCTTGACGCTCATCTTATCCCAATACGCGAACGGCAGCAGTACTACCTCGATCCAGGCCGTCGAGACGCATCACAAGGATGGCGTACGTCCCCCCTGCGCTTCGCGAGAAGAAGCAGCAGCCCACCGGCGATGAAGCACCTGGTGTCACCAGCGACGCTGTCGAACCTTTGAAGGAGGCCTTTGACGACTCAGTGCTTTCCAAGCCCACCAAGAACCCAGTCTTCCGTCACGCCGACATACACGACTACTACTGGACGCCCGAATTTACAGACGTTAACAATGGAACCTTCACGACTTTCAACGCTGCTATGCACCACACTACCATCAACTCAACAGTCTCTGACCCTGAAAAGTTGAAGTACGTCATGCTCTTCAAGGACGCCAACCCCCGCTGGGACTCCGACGGCATTATCTTTGTCAAGTCCAGCCTGCATCTCCTGCCTGGTGGTGAGAGATTCAAAGATGATGCAGTCCCTGGCTTGATAAAGAAACAGAAAGTCGGTGACAAGAATCTCGCCGCTGAGAAGGAGGCTGTCCACGAGAGGGTGGAGGCAGTGGGAGAAGATGCGAACAAGGCAGAATCGGTGGAGGCTGACGAGCACAGCGGTGCGCCCGCAGGCGCCCGTCCCCAAGACACTGGCACCGACGCCGCAACGAAGCTCGATGGCGACGAGAAGGCCAAACCTGCTCATGAGACGCCATACACCCCAGACCTATCCCTGTACGACATCGGCCCGATTGCCATATTCGAGCAAGTCGGTAAGCGGCAGAGCGGTCCCTTCCGCTTCTCTGGCTATTACAAAATCGCCCGTCTACAGTATCTGGCACCGAAGAGTCCGGAGCTGCTCCGCATGCTTGAGCAGAAGTTCAGCACGGTCGATCGGTTCGGCCGTGTGACACAGCGGCAGCGGAGTGCCGCGTCTTGGGAGACCAGTATGAGCCTCACGTGGGCAGTGGTCAAGATGGAGAAAGATGAAGAGGCCAACGCCGCGTTGCCTCCGCCGAACATTGAGACCAAGAATGTGAAGGAAGACACCCACAGTACTCCCAAGAGGACTGTCAATGAACTGCTGGAGAAGATGAGGCTGAAGGATTGAACTCTTTTCGCATCCTTGTCGTGAGAGAAGGGGTGGGTTGAAGGGGGCAAGAGAAGGAGGACGTCGAATCCAGGGAAAATGCTTCTGTTGCGCAGACTTGCTCAGCAGGGATCAAGGTCATGATTCGAAGGACGGAGTCTCATTGGCCCCTCCTACAGCCTTCGTGGTTCAGAATGATTAGTCCGACTCATCTCTAAACCTGGCAAAATAAATCGGCCGCCCTGCTAAATTTCTCAGCTGACGGCCCTATACTGCGCTCCGGGGCAGCCGAGAAATTTGCCGATTTATTTCTCCGTATCCGTATCTTCGAGGTTATTTCTCCGTATTCGCATCTTCGAGGTTATTTCGAGTACGCTGGGCTGGCCATCTAGGGACGGCAGCAGGCAACGAAGCAACGCTTAGAGGCAGAGCTCCTTCTGATGCTCTAGATAAACGTTAAATAGTATAGCGTATTATCTTAGAGGCTGCTTAAGGCCGGTATAATATTAATTTTTCGGATTTTAAGAGATCTATTAATTAATTCCTAGGGGGACACCCCCCTAGACCCCCCCTTTTGCCTGCGGCGCCTTCTTCCTTAACGCTCCTGCTTAATTACGCCGTTAATATCGTAACCGTCCTTTATAAAGTATATACTATCTAATGCCAAGAGGCTAAATCCTATCAGCCAATAGCAATATCGATATACTACTTTTAAGCAGCTAATAGCAATGCCGGATATAAACCGGGGTTATAGGCCGTAAAGAAGAAGCACGCTTTACGGCTCGCAGAGCTCGCCTCCAAGCGTTGCTTCTTAATAATTTCAAACTATAGCTTTCTGCGATAATATTAAATCTAACAGCTATATACTATCTAGTAGAGCATAAAAAGCACTATAAGGTAGATCGAAATTCGGTAAGCATATAATAATCGAAAGTTTATAATAATCTTAGCAAGTCTTAGATATCAAATGCAACCTCATCAGTGACAGTCTTCCCCTTCTTAGCCGCAGCTAATTTAGCCCTTTTCACCCTCCTCGTCTGACTTTCAATGTCCTTGGTCACCCACCAAGTAATCAAGGTAGCGCATATGCAGCAGAAAACGAGGCCCATAGCAATGCCGAAGGACACTTGGTAGCGCGGAGCAAAATCATTCCGAAAGAGCTGAGGCCCAACAGCCCCGCCAATTTGGCCATAACTGTTGACGAACCCAATAGAGAAGGCAGACCCTGTGGCCCGACTTGTGGTTTGTGCCCGCCATGGCCACATAACAGGGTACCACGACGAAGTCACTGCATTGCCGATCAGAGTCGCTGCGAAGACGCCGCCGTTGCTTGGGTGCACGACGAGGACTGCGTAGCAGGCAAGGATGACGACTAGGAAGGAGAGAGGATATAGGGGTCGGGGAAAGCGGCCGTTGTCGGCAAAGATGCCAGTCGTGGCGATGATTATCAGTGCTGTCACTGTGATGGGGACGTTGAGAATCTGCGCTGTTGCGATGTTTCTGTGAATTAATAACCGTTGGGTTAGTTCGCACGCAATTTCAGAAGATCCAGCCTGTAGTGCATAGTGCAATGAATAAAAAGATTGTCACCCACGTGAAGCCCAGACTGGCAATCACAGTCGACTGATAGAACGTCACACCACTTGTCCCAACTGTGAAAAATGCCCATATCGAGGTAAATAGCCAGAGTCTCTTGTCCCTCAAAGCTGCCAAAATTTCGCTGAATTGGAAGTCTGCCTCATCAGACATCGGTGCGTTAGGTGGCAGGCGAGCTTGTATGAAAGTTTTCTCCTTGTCTGTCAACCAAGAGGCTGTTGCTGGGACTTCTCAGAAGTTAGCTCTCTACTTCAACGTTAAGAGTTAAAAGATTCAATACAATAGACCTACAGTCTGGGAGTAAGAACCAGACAGCCACTCCGGTGACTATCGTCATAATGGCCTCTATAATAAATAGCCTAAAAGCTTAGGTCAGCTAATTCGCCATCATTAATAACTGGGTTTAACGGATTAGGAGTTTACCATTGCCATCCTGACAATCCTCTATATCCGGACAAGTTGTCACAGGCGTAAGCCAGAATGCCACCAATTATCCCTGAGATATTGCCACATATGTCTATGATTTTGTCAGCTCTCGGACTACCAGCTTATAATTCTTGAACTTAAGGGACGCCCATACAGAAATACAACAGTCTAAGTGACATCTCATCAGGTCGATACCAATAACACATCTGAAGAATGACACCCGGAAACTGCCCAGCCTCGGCCTAGAACATTAAACTTGTCAGCTACGCACTCCTACACGTATAGCCCAACGAGGGGAAATCGTACCAAACCAAGGAAGAATCGTGCAGCATAAAGACCTTGCTTATTGGTCACAGCGCAGTGACATGCGAGAACGATACCCCAAGAAATGATGATCCTGGCTTGCCACTTCGACGGCGAGACCCGTTTGAGAAGCAAATTTGACGGTGCTTCCGCGATGATGTATGGAAGCTGCTCCACTGTCAGTTTCAACGCTCAAAACGTGTGGGAATCGCATTCTCTTACATAATATAACACTGTCACGAGGTTGTACTGGTCCGAGGTCATACCGAGTTGTGTCATGATATTCATGCTAGTTCCCTGGTTCATTATACGTGCGTTCGAAACCTTTCGTCAACGGTGTCAGTTCAATATCGGCCTTCCATGGCAAAGTCCGTGGCTTCTGATTGGATAGCACGATACTCACATTATTTGAGTCCAAATTCTTGAACATGAAGATGAGAGAGCAAAGAGGCATCAAGTGCCAGTCAATGCGCTGCAGGAGCTTCTTCTCCTCGTGCGGGGTCAAGAGCAACCTAGCCGGTATACGCTCATCGTCGAGGTTCTCTACCCCAGTACTAGAAGTGTTTTCGTATGTGGTCGTTTCTTGGACATCAGCCTCCTTGCCAGTGGCGCCGGCTGCATCATGTGAATTGGTCATGTTGCCAGCGGGAGCTGGGCTCACATGTAATACAGAGGTCGTGGCCGTCTTCTAGCGAGACACATATCTACTTTACCATCTGCGTCGACCCTTTATGCTAAAGACCTATTACCGATGTGGATACTCTTTTCTGCGAACGAACGGGTCTCGAGATACTCTTAACGCGCTAGTACTATGCGCTAAGCACTTCATATTAGCACCGATCACGAAACCTATTCTGGAGATGCTTGATAGGCACTAATTGCCACCCCCAAGTTTCCCATATCTATCGGAGGTGAGCGAGCCAACAACCTTGCGGGGACTTTGGCTCGCCATGCGGGGCCACGATCACGAAATACCACTGGTGTCGACAGCACTCCACACAGTGACAGTCAATGGTCTTCGGCGGACGGTCTCGGGAAGTAGGACGGATATCGTCAATTGATGACGTGCAACTCGAAGACCCATGAATATGTAAAGATGATGAGCGCCTAGGTGGCCTAGCATTTCTGAATCTGCCTCAGTTGCATCAAATGTAATTTCAAGCGTGGGCAATCTGTGCGCTGGAAACTATCAGGGAATCATGGCCACAGCTGTGGCACCAGTCTCATCCGAGACGCACCATCAAGTGCCAACATATCATCAGGTATCCGAAACCAAGCAAAAGTGTAAGAGTCTCCGATCTAGCTTAACGCCTGGTTCAACGCCAGATGATACTAACGTGCCCCTGGAATATCATAGTGGACTGGGCTGATCTAGCCACTCTTGATTTGTCAACATTCGATCAGCCAGGAGGGAAGTACAAGCTGGCCAGGGATTTGTCAAATGCTATCCAGAATATTGGTGAGATCCCACTTGTGTTACATTTCTCAGGTCCCATATTGCCGCACCAAAATGCTGATGGATCGTTAGGTTTCTTCTACGTAACCAACTTCGGGTTGACCCAGGACCAAGTGGACCGTCAGTTTGCGATTGGCAAGGAGGTCTTCCAGCTTCCCGCCGAGGAAAAGCTCAAGTACCGTGCCGACCTCGAGCAGGGTGGCTACAATGGCTACAAGCCCCTAGGACTTCGCGTATGTTGGCCTGTCAGCGGCGAGTTGGATGGAGTTCGACCATAGCTAACGACTAGGTACTATCCCTTAGGAAATGCGCCCCGGTGTTCCCGATAACATAGAGATTTACAATATTCCAAAATTCATCCCAGCCCTGGAACGCTCACACCCAGGCGTAATCAACACGCATCGTCCAGAAATCGAGTTCTTCGCGCGTCATATACACGAGAGTGTTGTTTCTAAAATTCTCGTTCTCCTCGCCATAATCTTGGAACTGCCCGAAGACTACCTCACGGAGCGCCACCGGTACAATGAGAAGAGTGACTGCCATCTCCGCTACATGAAGTATCACAAGCGCACGCCCGAGCAGAATAAGATCCTCGGGAACGTTTGGGTAAAGGGGCACACAGACTTCGGCAGCTTGACGCTGTTGTTCCGCCAGCCGGTCTCCGCTTTGCAGGTGCGGACGCCGAACGGACAGTGGAAATGGGTCAAACCCCACCCAGGGAGCATCACAGTCAACCTTGCCGACTCACTCGAGTTCCTGACGAATGGCTTTCTGAAGAGCAGTATCCACCGGGTCGTTGCTCCTCCTGATGACCAAGCTGACGTGGACCGGTTGGGCGTACTTTACTTCGTGCGGCCCGAAGATGACCTCGAGCTCCGCCCCATTGTTAGTGGTGTTCTCGAGAGGCTTGGGTATGACAAGGTCACTGATGGTAGCGCCATTGGTATTACCGCAGGAGAGTGGGTCAAGGCTCGTGTGCGGAAGGGCGTTGGGAAGGAAAAATCGGGGAGCAAGGTCTCCTCGGAGGAGATTATTGGCGGTATCAAGGCGAAGTATTATGATTGATGAAAGGAGTTGCATGATCTTCGTTCACATAGTCATCAGTTTTCAATGAAACATATGTTGTTCCGAGTCCCTGTCCATTCAGTTGCCTGTGGAGCCTCAGGCATTAGATGTCTTATCTTGTCCTGCTGCCACGTTACTCCGATCGTTCCTCAACTACCTAGCTACCAACCTAAGCCGATGTTTGCGCTGTTCTAATTCTTATAGCCATCCTCTCTTCATTACAAAGAATTAGAAGCAAGTCAGTAACTATGATTTTTATATTGCTCTTTTGTCTGTGTCTCATCAGGTTGGCCTTAAGATACCTCTTTTGGTTCGATAGGTCAAAGGTTGTGGAGGGATGCATATGCTAGAGACAAATATTTGGATGCTTGGTTGCATTGCAATGCAAGATTTTGCATAATTTGAAAAGTAGACATAACTGCGCACAAAAGGCAAGACATAGCCAACACTTCTACATTACCAAATACTTCCTCGAACAAATTAACTGGAAATCTGGATACGCCGCTCGCCGTCGAATAACCGCGCGGGAAGGGAACCATTGCGCCACCACAGGTGTAACGTGAAACCATTCCTAATTTCCCACTCCCTCCAGTGCTTCGCGTCTCGAGACCGAGTTCGGGTCGAAGAAGGGTTTCTCTCCCAGAGAGACGACTCGATTGCCCCTTCGCTTGCCGACATAGTCGCTATGGACGTATCAGCATTTTGCTATCGAAATTTGAGAAAGGATGCAGTAAGTTGAAGATTTACTTTGTAGCTGTATGGAAAACCGACCGGCTAGAAAATAAATGTAAGTAAATTCCATACGGCACAGGTATTTCTTCCATAGACTGTGCGCTTACTTGTCCCAAATTGCCAGATCATTCTTGCCCCAGCGGAACCGGACTTGCAGGTCATGATTCTCGGTGATAAGCTGCAAGACTTCATTCATGGAAAGCATCAGCAAGATATTGCCGCAGAACAAAATGGTTTATATG
This sequence comes from Juglanconis oblonga, assembly GCA_003012965.1. NCBI lineage: Eukaryota > Fungi > Ascomycota > Sordariomycetes > Diaporthales > Juglanconidaceae > Juglanconis > Juglanconis oblonga. The sequence goes on from MUZH01003757.1 coordinate 18,535, forward strand.
AAATAAATCCAGGATGTGGACCTACAGTACGCCTTCAAAATCTCACTCTCCCTTTCGGTCACATCGTTGATCCACCCATGCTCGACTTGGTGCGCAGCGCCGAACAGGCTCTTCCAGCCAGTGACTGGATTTGTGCGCACCACCGGACTGGAATTTAAGGTCAGTGAGAGAGCAGGGGTACATAGGGTCTCCAAATGTTATGAGGACAAGGAGTTTAGGTGGCTTGACTGACTGTTCCGCCTTGAACTCCAAGCCGTGGTTCTCGGGTGAACCCCGGTAGTCGGTGATGAGTTCCTCACCAAACTGTTCCTTGATCTTGACGAAACCAGGCTGGTAGTGCGTTGCAGTCAGACGCTCGGCCAGCTTCTGAAACTCTGGAGACAGCCGGTCATAAGCCTCGTACCCTGATGCCCAGAGTGTATCCCCGCCAGCGTCCTTCGGGGTCTCGACAATTTTCAAGATGGCATAGTCCGAAGGGATGCGTTCGAAGGTTATGCTGTTGAGGAGGAAGCACCTAGTCAGACCCATAGTGCATGAAATAGCTGAAGTCAGGGGTCACGCAAGAAAAGGAGAGAAATACTCAGCGTGCCATCCATGGCTTGCAATCTTTTTGGACGATGGTGAGAAGCGTTCTTTGTAGAACTTGCGGTTTTGCACTGAATCTATGACAGAAACTTCGTCGTCCAGCTTCCCATTCTCATCCACCGCGATGCCCCGCTTGCTGTTAGACAGTGCATGACGATGGAGCTTGGACGTCTCCGGCTTGCCCGTCAGCTCACCCAGCCGCTGCCCGAGCACTTTCTGGGCATCAATATCGATGTCCTGATTTCGAAAGAACACCACACCGCGCTGGGAGACTGTTAACCTCGCGAAGTAAAGTCAGTAGCTGATTTAAGAGGGCTTCGATATGCTTGCGCGATATTTCTCTTGAAAGAAGTTTTGTTTTGCCACTCACTCAGAACAGCCAAGTCACGGATCTTGACATCGTCGTTGAGGATCTCGCTCAGCTTCAGGTTGGGAAACTCGCGCCCGATGACGGCCGTCACGTCGAATTGGTCGTAGCTGTCAAGACTCCCTGAGTACTTCAAGGGTCCCGGCAGGCGAGACTGCGTTGATACATTCTCTTTCTGCTCGATGGCAGTGGGAAACTCTTGGAACTTGTCAGACACTTCGGTCTCTAATGTGTGGGGAGCCATGTTGGGAATAAAACTTTGTTTTTGTTAGAAGTTGCGCTTAAGATTTCAATGCCACAGGCGGATTCACTGTCACTATTATATTTTTCACGCTCCAGAGACTCCGTATCGCCCTTTTTCATATGGGTGTACACACCATCCCCGTTGAATAATACCTGATTTTTTAGGTATGCAGCATTTGCCACTTCTAGTCTGCAACTTTCGAGCACATTTCCCCAACGGCCCAACCTCTTTGGAGTCGGACATCCCTTGACCAGTGGCTTGGGCTTGCTCAAGAATTGCGCCATCTTGCGCGACAAGACCCTATCCAATTATTGTTGAGTAGCCACAAGTAGCCTCATTCTCATGCCTATGGCGATTGTTTGTACCAGTGGTATTTCTAGCTCGGTTACATGCTCTGCGCTAGCCTGTAAAACCTCTTCAGAGGATATATCACATGATAAGGGGATAGCCAAAGCCTATAGGCTGTAGAGCTGCCAAGATTTCTATCATAATGTGACTTGATTTAAATTAGCAGCTTGAGCAAGATTGTATAGGGAGGTGTGCAATCACTGCCTTAGCAAAGTAAGAACATGCATAGGGACCACCCAACTATAAACTCTTTTCCCTTGTCGTGTTTTCCCTGATTCAACAGCAAAGCTTCACACCTCAGTGATGATTATACTCGAGAAGTTGCAGCTGCTGTGAAATGGATGGTTTTCTTTTTAATAGCATGGATATCTAATATGATACCTAGGTAGCGCCTCCTTGGCTATGCCACAAATTCACTCTAGACAGAGGAAGGTGATCATGCCGACTGACTCTGCACTACCAATTAAGTACTGTAACTCCACTTATAGTGAGTCTTGTTGCCCTAAAACCCTAGTTTTTAACACCTAAATACTGCATCAGCTTTTGAATATAACATTCTAAAGGTAATAAGACCTCTTACTATATACGATTTTCTAGAGATAATCTGCTATAGAGGCGACTAGCGCCACTACTAAACCCCTTAGAGTTAACAACTTAAGAAGGTCAAAGTTATCTAGAACCTAAAGAGAGAAAGAAAACTAAGCTAAAAGCTCTCTTAATAGCTAATAATAGCTAGAGACTATATAATTATAATGAAAGAGAAAAGTAATAATAGCCCGTATAATTATCTACTAGTAGTAAAGTTCGCTAGTCTTAGTAGGCGTGCTAATAATAAGGAAAAATCCTCTTTAAAAGTATTATGAATTCACTATAGCTGACTGCTATGCTATAGTGCTATTTGCTTAACTAAAATATAAAACGAGGCATTAAAAAAAAACTGTATACTAATACCGTTTTAGAAGGCGGTTAGCAGCTAGTAGCAGAACGAGGCTAGCCTTAATATAAGGCAGCTACTGCTACTGCCTTTCGTACGTACTTTTCGAAATAGATATAAACTACCCTTAACAGCTCCAGACTTCCTTACTATAGTAAAAAGAAGTCCTAAGCAATTAAGATAAGTTCCCCTATTTTAGTAACTAGGACGCATAGTATTAGGTATCCACCTACCTATCTATATATATATGCTAAGGGCATCTCCTTTATTCTCCTAAATATATAGAACCGGCTTTCCCTTATTACTATACTATACCTCCCTTAGCAAGCCGCTTCGTTAACTAAGGAATATACTTATAAAGATTATAAGAAGATTAATATAAGTATATCTCTTAATCTATAATCTTAATTAGATCGTACTTTTAAATATACTAATAATAGTTTATAAGAATATATATTCGAAGTTCAGTTAATATTAGTTATAATAAATTTATATTGTCGACGAAAATAGAATTTATGCTACGGAAAGATTAATTATATTAAGAGGGAAGAAATCTACTATATACTAGGCTAAGCTATGCCCTAGCCTAGTATATTAGTCTAGCTAGCATAATCCTAATATTTAGGATTATAATATACCTTTTAGCTTAGTAGAGTAAGCTAAGGTAGCTGATTTAGGTTAGCTAAAGACTGCAGATAGGCTAGCTAGTCTGGAGCCTATTATATAGGCTAGCCCTTTATATACTAGCCTTATACAGCTAATATAAGCTAATTATCTGGATATCTTTCGGAATATTATAAGTTAAATAGAACTATTATAAGCACTCTATATTCTTTTATATAATTAAGTCCTATCGTTATCCTCTCTTATACTATATATTCTCTACGCTATCTCCTCCCTCTTATATCTCTTCCCCTAATCTAATTAGGTAGACTTATATAGTTTTAAGTATCTAAATACTTTAGTATTGTACTCTAACCTCGGAATCTAAAGATATTTAGCGCTAAGACTAGCTAGCTATTAAATTATTATAGTTTATAAAAGGAATAGTCTAATATATCTTAAGTAATAGCTAGTAGGTTAGTAGATTAAAACGGCTTTAATTAGCGCTATTTATCTAAATAGTTAATTTAATTTAATCCGTTAATGGCTTTCTTTTATTTTATAGTGAGAGAATTTAGAAAATGTGTTATATATACTCCTTTTAGTAATATTGCTCTAATCTCTAAAGACTAAAGTTATATTAAGATTATTATTCTATTCTATTCGCTAATTATTAAATAGTTATTGTTTTTAAGCTATTAATATAGCTATTAAAGTTATAGTAGTTTTATTTATATAATATAGAATGCTTATAAGCCTACTACCTAAGATTATATAGTGCTATTAATAGTAATAGAGCAAAATAATAGCTAAATCTTCGACTAATATAGGTATACAGTAAGTCGTACACGATAGTAAGTCGTGCACTTTCCTTCGAATTCCATACTCTACTAGTTCAGATATATTTTCTCTATAACTAATAATAGAATTCGCTACCTAGGAAAACCGGATTATCT
>MUZH01003758.1:0-22433 GCA_003012965.1 Juglanconis oblonga
CCCTTCATCTGCCCAGCGACCCCTACCCCCTACCTCTCAACCCTCTCATGAACGGGCAATGGACGAAATGCAACATTCTCAAGCACATATTCCTACCGAGGCAAAGAGATTGGAAATGGAATTCATAGAATTCCGCCCAAACTTCCAGGTCCTGTATCGTCGTGTCCTTATACCCCAAGGTTTCCAGGCTATTTCCACAGGATCCCGGGTACTCACACACCCTGTATATTTTTTGTATTGTGCGAACCTGTTCCTACCACTACTCTGACAAGAACGAAATGTTCAGAATACCAAATCCGTTAAAAAGCATCACTCTCACTGGCTGCAGATATTTGATCAGGATTTAGGCCGGATATCATCGGAGCTGGCCGATGAGCCGTGGTAGCCCTGGCAGCTTATCGTCCTTAGGCTTATTAGGCGGGCGGGATGGCTAGAGATCTCCAAGTTTAAAAGCCGGCTGATCAGGTCTATCATCATTCCTTGAGGCGACGATCAGCTTGTGGGCCATTCCATCATTAGCCATCTGAAACACCGTCTTCTCTAGCAACTCATCGGATTTCGTGCGCGGGCCAGGAATTATTAAGCTCGTGAATACCCTCAGAGCTGGCCTGCGTAGGACCGGCGCACCAGCCATGGCTACCAAATATGTCGACCGTCCGATCCCCAAAGTGAGTAAGGTGGCCGCGTTATCCGAGCATATTGGCACAGTGCTCTCAAGATGTCATCCTTTTCTCTCTCTCTCTCTCTCTCTCTCATATTCTTTTACCTCGTTATCTGACGGTGTTCCTAGATCTCACTCCGGAACTTTGACAACAGAGTCGACGAGATCACGGCCGAAGTATGCGACGCAGCCGAGAACGTCGGCTTCTTCTCCATCGTCGACCACGGCATCACGCAGGAGGAGGTGGCGTCCATCTTCGCCACCTCGGGATCCTTCTTCTCGCTCCCGGACGACGTCAAGGCCACCGTCCCGTGGAACCCACAGAACGTCGGCTGGGAGAAGAAGTCCCAGATCCGTCCGTCGACGGGGGCGGCCGACATGAAGGAGTCCTACCAGCTCCAGTTCGGCGAGAACATGCTCACCGGCGGCAAGAGGCCCGGCAGCGACGACGAGAGCTTGTGGATCAGCGAGCAGCACCTGCCGACCTTCAAGGGGGACTGCCTGCGCTTCATGCACCGAGTCCAGGAGGTCTCCAACAGGCTGATGGTCTGCCTCGCACGTGGGCTGGGCTTCCCAGACGACTATTTCCTCCGGGCCCACGACCCTGCGGATCCCCTGTGCCAGAACGTCATGCGCCTTCTGCACTACTTTCCGACACCCGAGACCAACGATGGGAAGATCTACCACAGGGCGGGCGCACATGCCGACTGGGGGCTCCTCACCCTGCTGTTCCAGCAGGAGGGACAAAGCGGGCTGGAGATCTGTCCGGGCCGCGAGGCTGTGACCGAGTTCGCGCTGGGCGACCAGTGGACGCGGGTGAATTTCGAGCCGGGCGTCATCATCTGCAACATTGGAGACATGCTCATGAGCTGGTCGGACGACCGGTTCAAATCCACGTTTCACCGTGTCAAGGCACCCTGCGAGCCGGGGGACTACTACGGCGAGCGCTTCAGTATCGCTTTCTTCAACCAGCCGAGCAAGGATACGCTCATCCAGGGGCCGAAGAGGAAATATCCAGTCATTACGGGGAGGCAGTTCATTGCGAATGCGATGAAGACGCAATATACGGCTTTGAAGAAGAAGGTGGAGGAGGAAAGCATCAGCGTGGTGGACACGGGTGAGGTGGTGGCAAAGACTGAGGCGGCGCCTGCAGTGCCTGCTGCTGCTTGAGGGCGAAGTAGTTATGGCTCCGTTTTCTTGGATCACAGGAGTCATCCATTCTTGTGTATCGTGAGATGATTCTCCTTTCCCTCGTCGTTGTTGACACGACTACATGAGATGGCCTTGGCTTTAGGTAATACGAATCTTTGCTCAACACAAACCACGTCGACACCGTCATTCTCGCTGAGGCACCTAGCCTGAACGTAATTGAGGTCCAAAGTAAAGAGGAAGAAAAAACACCCTGGGCTTTAGAAGTCTGTGTATGTGGTTGGTTGGTTGTACGTGCAAATTCTAACTTTTAGGAGCTTTGGTTCTTTTTCTGGACCACGGAATGCACGGTTTTGCTATGGGCATTCAACGGGGCCCCCTATTTCAAGCATTTCTGGTGGCCATTTCTGGCTTTTTAACAAGCCGTGAGCTTTGCGTTCTCGTCGCTCTCTATGAGACGCGGCCGCATGGCGTGGTAGGGTTGAATCAATACCAGCAAGGTAAACATCACTTGTCCGGTCCAGGCCGGGCCGGGAGCGTTGTGCCCATGCGATGTCGGAGAGCGAAGTGGTTGTGGAAGAGACGAGAGAGGCCAAACAATCCGAAAAGAGACGGAAGAGGGCAGCGAAGAGGCTCAAGACAGACATGTCTCGCGGGCAGAGAATTTATTGGTGCGACGAGTGATTCCGGGAAAAAAACCGCCCATTCCCTAAGAAACATTCCCTAAGAAAGGATCCACTCCGGCGTAGTGTCACGAATTGACGAAGTAGAAATGGGCATGGGGGAAAAGGAATGAAAGAGAAGGGCGATTCAAATAGGTACGAACTATCAACAGGGAACCATGAGTTACTAAAATGTTCATATTGATGGTAAGTAAGGCGGAGAAAAGGCCTCGAGCTCTCTCGCCACGTCCTAATGTAAGCAATATAGAAACGCAGCAGGGTATATACATGCCTGAAGCCATGCAAGGAAGTTCCGATATAGTCGTTGAGATTGGCGTCCCTGTGCTGTGGTGATGGCTTACGCTTGTCGTGCACTGAGCGCCTCCCCGTGTCCTGTGCTGGGTTCTATGCCGTGTTCTTGCGGGACGCCTCTCTTTATGCGAGGGTGAGGTTTCCTCTCCCCATGGTGCTTTCGCCGTGTACGAGCACACCGGCCATCTCGGTTCTGTGGTTAGAAGGAGATCTGAGCAGTCTGAGCCTCTCGCAGTCGCATCTCCTGCTTCACAAGGGTCTGAGATAACTTGAAGAGGCGATCTCTCTCGTCCCGGATGGCGGCCCTGACATGTGTGGCAGCGTTCTGCATGCCGTCCTGCACCTGGGTCTTCAAGATGGACTCGAGACTCTCCATCCGCTTGGTCGATCTGCCCATGGCCTGGCGCACCTTGTCGAGGCTGTTTTGGCCAGACTTCGCGGATTTTGCCGCGGCAGGGGTGTTCAGGATGGCGCCATTGGTGGGAGCAGCGGTAGGTTGCATGGTCATGGCGGGGCCGTTGGGGTCTTGGGAATGATGATGTGACGGGCCGGGAGCGCTGGGGTCCTGGACAGAGCCGGAAGAGTCGAGGGCTTGGGCGTGGCCGTGAGCGTGGGCGTGGGCGTGGGCGTGGGCGTGGGCATGGGCGTGGGGATGACCGACCTGCATGGCTTGTAGGGGCGTATCCGGGGCGGCGGGCCCGTCCATCTCGAGCGAGTAGACGGGCTCATTGCCATGGCTGTTGAGAAAGGCGTCGCACCTGTTGAGATGGTTCTTCATGCGCTGGATGTTGTCGGCGCATGCATCCTTGTTGCAGTGCAGGCACCAGGCGCGCTTCTGGGCATGCTCCTCATCCTACAACGGTGACGGGGGTGAGCTGTCAGTATTCGGGGACATGGAAGGGCAAGACATGCTGGGGAAGGGGAAGGGGAAGGGGAAGGGGTTGGCGTCGACGAGGATGATGGGCGTACGAGATGCGTACGTAGCATTCGTTCGTCGGGGAAAGAAACCAGAAACCACGCCGGGATCAGTGGCACTGTCGCCGTGGCACTGTCGGCGGGGCCCACGGCCACAAACTTACCTCGAAGGTGCGGAAATGCATGCGAGTATTGTTGTCGAGCTTGCGAGGCATCTTGGATGGCTCCCCACCACGAAGGGGAGACTGGGTTGCGGGTGATCAACCGAATAGTTGAGACAAATTCGCTTGTGGACGACCGCAGGTGTAGTTGTTCGAATGAGGTCGGTTTGTAACGGCCCGTTTGAAACGTCACGCAGTAAGATACAAGTCGCCAACGTTCTAGCCCCTGCCACCCCTAACCCTGACAACGTCGCTCCTTCCGGGAGACAGGTACTGTGCCGGGTACTATGCCGGGTACTATGCCAGGTACTACGCCTATGGCAATAATCATATGCAGAGAAGATGGTTTAATTGAATCTTCATATCCAAGAATATAATCATCATATAGTCATCATGTAATCATCATTAAATTACACCTTGGTATGCGTATCTAGTAGTACTTCACCAATGATGAACGAACGCTTTTCCGTGGCTTCAAGGAGAGCCATACCGTATACGACATGCTTAAACCCGCAACTCCAGGCGCTGGCTCACCAAGAAACCTATCCAGATTTTACAAAGCTTCTCTCTCCTCTTTTATCTTAACGATGAAACAAGCTTCCCGCCCGGTGTCTCTGGTCCACGTCGCCACTGAGTCCAAACCCACACCTCATCTCGCCCATATACCCCGAACTGTACCCAGTACTCCTGGGACCAGCAGCAGCCCTCTCATCGTCCTCGTCCATGACCAGATTGGGATCCATCCCGATATCCATCCCAGCCAATCCGTTCCCAGTACCGATCGTCATGATGCCATAGCCTAGCCTCAACCTCTTCACCTCCGCCGGCACATCGCCACGATCCTGCAACGGCCCCATCCACAGGATCTTATCCAGCGCCGGTCCCCGTGTCGCCGCCACCACGCTCGAGAACTGTGTGTTGCGAGTGACCCCGCCGTTGTCGCGGATCGCGAGCGCACCAGCCGCGATGCAGGCCAGCGTGATGACCGCCGCGATGGTGTAGACGATCCACAGATCACGCGTCTGGTACGAGTACGTGTTCGCCGTACGGAACCGTCGGCATGGGTACATGTACTCGGACGCATTTGCCCCGGTTCCGCCTTCGGAAAGCGTGCCGCTCTCCTCGCTGGGTTTGGCAGCCCCTATCAACTGTATGTCAGCGGGGTTCGACCAAGGAACGAGCTGGAAGAGGAGTCTATCTTGGAGAGAGCGTATCCCAGAGGTCGTTACCCCAGAGGAGCCCGGGGGGGGAGGGGGAGGTTTTGAGAAGTGCCTTAGGAGACACAGTCTGGCGGGCAAACGACGTACATACGACCACCCCAAACTGCGGGTTCGAGAACATGGAAAGGATGATGTCGTCGTAGAGGGTCTGCAAGCGATCCTGTAGATCACTATAGGGCATGTAGTTGTTTCGCGCGTCCAAGAGCTTGGTCTGAATAGCCTGGGTATTCTCGATGGGCTGCACGAGGGTGTCTGAGACCTCGACTGTGCCGTTGATGAAGGTCCGCAGCATTTTGCCGAGAGAATGGTAAGCGGCGACCCGCCGATAACGGGTTGTGTCGTTTGGGTAAACGTAGTTCGATTCTGGTATGGCCGTTACATTATCGTCTGTCCCATCCATCGCCATTTCACTAGGGATGAAAGTCGTGTTGATGATAGGGCTTCCGTACGTCCGAGATATTGTTTTGGCGATCTGTGCTGCTCCAGTATAGGTGAAATTCGCACGATACGAGGTCTCACGGTGCTCGCAGGCCAAGATCTTGGGAGTGAATGCGTCTTTCCAGCCGGATTCGTTGCGGGTAGGCTGAGTCTCATTCGGGTTGTTGAGGACCACATAGCCAAGCCATAACACAGGTTCTGTCCTCAAGGCGCCGAAGTGATCCGGGTAAGGAGGCTGCATGTTTGGAATTCCGCCGATACCAACATCTTTCATTTGTGTTGTAGAATATTCCCCTCCGCTTGTGTATGCGTAGTAGCTGTAATTGCCCTGGGGAAGGAGGAAATCGGTTGTGAAGGGCGCAGTGATCTCACCAGATTCCTGGGTGAAATTCTTGGGGATCGAGCCAGTTCCGCTGGCCACTTCGGTGCAATTGTACCCAGGCCCCGTGAATTCAATGATGAACGAACAGTTCCATCCTGAGGCGCAGGTATCTATTGACGAGTTTTTTCGAGTCATAACCTCCTCCAGATACGCCGCCAGGGTGGCCGTCTGCTGGAACACTGGACTCGGTCCGGTATAGTAGTCAAACCAATTTGGGTCACTGTCATCTTTCCGTTGCGTCGTATTCCAGATGGACAAAGGTACTTCGAACAGCCCATCAATCTTCACCGGATCCCGCCACTCATACGTGTCCTCGAATGTGAAATTCAGTGTTCGCACATTTGGACATTTTGTTTCATATCTCACGGTGCTGGGCTCCACGAGCAGTGTATTTGACGTCAATATGATTACCAACGGCGTGGTCCAGGCGAACAGCGCCAGCGCAAAGGCACCCTTGGCATCCCGCAGGAACTCCCAGTTGAGCATGGCCACTATGTCCTCCGCAGCCGCGAACATAGAGTCCAGGGCGTGAATGCTCATGAAACGGGATCGGACGGTGACCCACGTTCGTTGCTTGAGGGCCGAGACCACGGCGGCGCTGAAGCCGGCCTTTGCGGCGTACGCGAGGATGGTGCCGTATCGGAGCATTTCGGTCTGGGACTCGGCAGGTTTGCCATCCAATGAAGCGTAGAAGATGTGGTGGCCGACCGCACAAAGGAAGCCGAAGAGAAAGCAGATGTACATGTTGAACGACGGATGCCATCTTGGTCTGCAGTCGTGGGGTCGAAGACGCTTGTGCCAGGGTGGACCCGCGTCTTTGCTATGGCCTGGGTAGGAGTGCGTAGTTGTTGATGGCGCAAAAGAGACAGCACGAGAAGAACCCTTCCGTGTTGGCGGCCCATCAGAGATCAGTTGCGCTTGAGACTCTGGCGCCCGAGCCTGGTTTTTGGCGAATTCTCCGTCCACGATCTCAGGACTGTGAAGCGGCGGCGTCCCTGGAAGAAGGAAAGACTCGTCGCCGTGAAAAGGGATCCGTGAATTCGAGCTGTTCCGCCAGTAGTAAAGCGGCGGCCCGCTGAGCGAACTGAGATCGACGCTATCTCCGTCCATTCTACTCATGGTCGGGCCTGCGACATTGGTCGTGGTTGCAGACCCCAGATATATCCTCTCCAAGGGCGAGATGCATTTCGCGGCGGTTGACGCTGTTGTTGTTGGCGAGTTGAGACGTGGATGGAATGAGTGTCAAGTCCGGGACGGTGTGACCCGGGCGCCCTCTTCTTGTCCGATCTCATGCGCATATTAACATTCCACGACACTGCATTAGTGTGCTGACGGTGGATTTAGCCTGCCTGTCTGCCTGTCTGCCAGTCTGCCAGTCTGCCAGGACGGTGGTATCGCTCAGTTGGTCTCCGCCCGCAGTCACTAATGTTAAGTTGGTTAGAGCAACGGAGTAGACGGCCGCTGTATCAAGGCAGCTACTGCATTTCCCCGACTCCTACGAAATAGAGTTCGAAGGATTCGAAGGATTGTGCAGAGTACTACTACAAAAGCTGATAAGGCACAGTTGAAAGCATCCTGCAGGCACCTATCATAGAGATCCTTGGATGCTTTGGTCTGCTTGTACATTATATGACCATACAGATTTACATAGATCTGGACCAAGATTAAGTTTGAACACAACTCTAGCAGCCTACTGGAGCTGAAGCTGTGCGGCGTGCTGAAGTTTCCACTCAGCTGGGACAACGCTCTTATCCAATCCGAGTCCCTTGATGATCGGCGGCTTTGGCGTCCCTAGGGCTGGCTGCCGGGAGCATCCATGCGACGTGGCTTTCTCGTGTTTTGACCTATCACATCATACTCCGCTGCGCTACGTAGGTACCGTACCGGGAATGCCTGGGCTCTTGCAACCGTTGTCAGAGGCTACCGATTATGCTTAGCGAGAAAGAAACTGTAATGGGCTGAGCTGTGCCCTAGCCTATATCATTCTGGCTAGTATTGTTCGGCCAGCCAAACAGTAGTCAAATTGATGATGAAGGGAAACAAAAACTCTCTGTCCGGGTCTGCCCAGATTTCTCTATTTATGCCCCGCCGTCCCTCTATCGCTCTTTCCAGCACTACACTAGCACAATCCTGTCATTCAGGATTGTTATGTACCTTTTGGCTCAGTGGATAAGGTAGCTGACGTACGTTAGCTGGAGGCCGCAGACAACCTTGGAAGCTAGGCGTCATTGACACACTGACTATAGGCGATTATTCAACAAGAGGCAGGCCAAACGGAGGGAGAAGACTGGTTACCTTCGCCTTTGTAAGATTAAGACTGACAACTACCACCATCAGCGGACTACATACCCCTGGAGAACACAAATGTTGGATTCCGAATGTTGATTGACGTTGTTTGATACATCTGTAGGTCGAATGATACTTGCACCAAGCCATACTAGTAAGAGGTAATCTGAATAATCTCTTGAGCAACCACATTCTTGCCTGTGACCTGCACGAACCCCGCCAGTTTGTCCGACATGGGGTACACAACAATCATAGTGCTCTCGTGCGGCCAGAGGGTCACATAGTTGTCCTCCCACTTGACAGGGAGGACATCCTCCCATTTGTACGGGATCTCGTACTTCTTGAAGTTGACCAGGTTCATCCGGATGAAGACGGCAGGAACCGGGGAATGATTATGCAGCTCGATCTTGATTGCGCTCTTCGGGTCGCCTTCGACGGCCCGTCTGGCCTTGACCGTGATATAGGCTTCGGGCAGGTGGTCGAGGGCGGTGAAATCGACATAGTGTTTAACAGGCGTGTAGTACCATTCCGAGTCACCCCACGCGAGCGTATCTCTGTCTTTACCAGGTAGCCAATAAACATTGTTGCTGATGGTCAGGTTCCGGTCATCTTTGAGCTTGAGCCTCAGGAAAACCAGCTCGTCGACGTCAGCCAGCTCTTTGATGCGGAGCGCAATATCCTTGCTCGAGTTGGGCTCCGAATAGACGTCCTTAGATCGCTGCAAGATGGTTGTCCCGTTTTTGTCGATGATGTCAAGGTAGACAGTTCTGTTCCCTTGCCTACTCAGGGAGTGGTTGATCAGATAGATGTCCCTGTGCACGTAATCGTACGCAATGTGTTCCAAACGGGCACCGGTCTTGGCACCAAAGTACGATCCGGCCGCGCGCAAGTAGAAATCGAAGAGATTCCAGTGCATGCCGGGCCACGCATTGTTCAGCATCCAATATATCATACCCGTGGCTGGTCGTTTGGCGTTCCACTTGGCAGAGTATGCCTCAAACTGAGCCCGTGTTGCCTCATAGTCCATCATCTGTACCTTCATCAGGTACTCCTCGGATCCATTCTTGAACCCATACCGAGCCCATAAAGCTTGGTTGTAAATAGTGCGATGGGAAAATGCTTCCCCAACGCCCATGTGGTAGTGGCTTGCGTTTGGCTCCTGCCACATCTTGTCGACCCCATCCCAATGCATGTAATTGAGCAGACTCGCGATCTCCGGGGTCCCTACTCCGGCACCAAGCTCGGAGCCGAAGCCGAATGCTGCTCCAAGCTGCTTCGAGTCCGAGGATGGCTCCGTGTCCCACCAGTATGAAGGTGGTACCCAGTCGTAAGGACCCTCCATTTTTATGCCGGAAGGGCCTAGGCGTTCGGGGTGACCTTTCTTTGATCCGGATGATATGATTGGGGTCTGCCAGCCGACGTCGTTGAGGGCGTGGACATAGATCTCAGTCGCCTTGTCGTCCGGATGGAAGTCGCTTCCGATCATGAAGCCTAGCACGCTGGGGTGTGTCTGTAGCATTGCAGCTTCGTGCCTCATGCTTGTATTGGCAATATCGTAGTCTTTGGGACTCCAGGGGGAAGAAATAGGAAGATCGTGGTTATGTTTCCAGGCTTCCCACTTGTCGCAGCACTCCCAGCCTGGGAGAATCATGATTCCGTAACGATCCGCAATCTCGTACAGCTCCGGGTGCTCCAGCTTGCCTTCCAGACGGATCGTGTTGAGGCCTAGGTCGAGCACAAGCTGACAGATGCTGGTGAACCGGTCTCCGTTCCACTGCAGAAAGATGTCAGAGGAGTATCCTGCTCCGAGAACCTGGAATGGTTTTTTGTTGACGTAGAAGACGAGGTCCCTGTAGCCGTTCAGCTTAGCTGTCACTTCTCGGATGCCGACGGTGGCTTTGCGGAGATCGGATACAAGGCCATCGACGGTGGCATTGAACTGAGCGTTGAGAAGTGGCTGCCACCCCTATTGCCTAGGCCACCAGACTGGAAGCCCAGAGACATTGCTCATCGTCACTTTCAATTTTCTGGATCCGTACGGCGGCAAGTCCACAGGATCAGATGTGACATAGAGCCGCCTCTCAGAATTCTCTAAAGTACACGACGCCTGAACCGTCACGATTCGATTCTCCAAGTTGCGAGCTGGGGCCTTGAAAGACACACTGACCACATCCAGATCTTTTGTCAAGAACCGCGACTCGACGCTCAAAGGTCCCAAGGCAACCGGTCCTGTTTGTCTGAGTGTGATGTTTCTCCAGATGCCTGTACCATTGTCGGGAGGATAGGGATTCCAGTCAGCGAATCCGATAGCGAGGTCGTAGTTGTAATCAGTCGGGTAAACTTTGATCACCACCGCATTCGTGTTGTTGATAACTGATGTGATGTCGTATACGTGACCGGCGTATGACCCAGCTTGGACGTCTTTGGTGGCAATCTGCCTCCCGTTCATGTAAATGTCGGCCCGCGGGGTGATGCCGTTCGTCTCGAAGAAGAAATGCTTTGCTTCTCCGGGTGTCACCGCGAACTCTTGTCGATACAGCCATGTACTATAAGATGGAAAGTCAGCCATTACCCGTAATCAGACGAGAACGCCGCGGAGGCAACCATGGATTCTGCAGAGGCGAGCCCCCGTCCCGTCCTACAGCCGGCGATCCTGTGATTCCCCAGGCGATGTCCTCACAGGAGATTGTCCTAAGAGAGGGTATTCCCGTTGACCTGCGGGATCTTCCCTCCGTACAGGAACTTACTTCTGTGGACATGGAGGGCAGGAGTAGTACCACATAGCGTTTCCTCATGCGCTTCAGATCCTGACATGTCCACATTTCCAAATATGGATAAGAAAGGGCAGAGGTGTGCTCCCAAGCTGCTTACTCTTGGAAGGGGTTCCTATCTCTATGTCGTTCCATGTTGTCGGCGAACATTTCAGTCCCAAGATTGTCCCACGGGGGGACACCAGTCTCATGGAGGCATCCGATCAGGGTGCAGCAGGGGACTGGGACCATGTGCCAATTATGATTATTACCAGCACCTGGTATGGAGTACTCGACTGGGTCTTTGGGCTTGATGCTTTGTGGTGCCAGCTGCCAGTTGGGAATGACTGCGCTGAAGTTGAGAGTGGAAAAGGGATTCCAGATATCCATGGTGAAGAATCGCGGAAGGACTGCGGAAGGATTGCGGAAGGATGGTCAAAGGTTCGTAGGGTCTCGAAGACATTCGACTGTTGAATGGAACAATGGATTGTGAGATATTCAGGATTACTACTCCCCCTCCTCGAGGATAGCAAGACCCGTGTACAGCTCTAAGAGCTAGCAGGGCAGAGCAAGGCACTTGCCCCGGGACATTATGGCTTCTGCGTGACGAAAGCGGTCGCTCCGTCCCCGACTGACATGTGCGGACCAGTGGACGAGATTTTCCCAACTTAAATGGGAGTTGTCCATTGACGGCTCAAGGGCTTGAAGCTGTCATGTGGTTTGCTCCAGTTCCCGAGCGGTCGAGCTTGAGCGCGCTCCTGCATCCGGTAGTTGAAAGATGATCCCGAAGCAGTCATGCGGAATTTCTCGACATATGAATGGGCCACATTCCGAGTTTCGGGTGCCCTCAACAACCCATTATATCCTGAGGAGGATTGGATATGGGGGTTTTGTTTGGGAGGGGGGGGGGTGGATCTGGTTCTGATCACGTCGCAGCGTCCTGTCCACCACGTCTTGTCCACGGGATCAAGGAGGAGCGCCGATAGAACAGTTCGCGGTTTCTTCCTCAACCCCTAGATTGATGCATAGGTGGCTAGAATCACGAGTACTATGTGAAGTAGAAACTGACATGGGCTTCTTCCAGAGTCTACTCTTGGATTGGTAGGAGGCTCCGTCTTCGCGAGTATTGAGTCCCAGGGCGTGGCATATTAACTGGTTAGAAATGCTTCGTAGAACGACGGATATCGAACGCAAAGAGGGGAACATCATGAGTATGTTGCGACCAGCTAGCAGAAGGATCGGTTCGCTGGGTGGGAGAAGGTGAGAGAAGGTGAGGTCGAATACTTTTGACGCAACCTGAAAAGACCATATCTACCTGCCTATAAAGAACCTAGGTACCTACAGTAGTTGAGTAGGTACCTAGGTACTCTGTATCCGAAGTGGCGGGGGTACAGGGGCTCTTATCGCCGCTTATCAATCCATTTTGGCGGGGCGAACTTGGAATTTTTGGCGGGTGCAAGGCGCATCGGAATGACCTGGGCAACTCTGCATCGCCTTCTTCTCTCCCTCTTCCACAGCTCATATCCGCAACTCACAAATCGCAAAACTCCTCCAACCACGACGCAATCAATTCTCATCTGGCAGCCAATATGGACGTGGAGATGGATGGTGCTGTCCCTATCGGGCCCTCAGGAGGGACCGCAATGAACGGCGCAACGTGAGTGTACGCTCGCCAGTCCCAAGACCTCGTGCGCTGACCGCTGACGACGACGACGACGACGACGGCACAGGATCCTCTGCTGCAATTGCGGTGCCCCCATAGACGGAACCACCGCCGCCGGTGCCCTCTGCTACGACTGCGTCAAGCTCACCCACGACATATCCGGAGGCATCCAACGAGAAGGCGTCCTCAACTTCTGCCGAGACTGCGACCGATGGCTGATGCCGCCCCAGACTTGGCTTGTCGCCCCTCCGGAGTCGAGGGAACTTCTCGCCTTGTGTTTGAAGAAGTTGAGGGGTCTGGGAAGAGTCCGGATCATCGATGCGAGCTTTGTGTGGACCGAGCCACACTCCAGGAGGATAAAAGTCAAGATCACTGTGCAAGACTCCGTCTCGGATGGTGTCTTGATGCAGCAGACCTTCGAGGTCATTTAGTAAGTCGCCACTGACCGGTCGCTGTGTGGCCAACACCGCTCTCTAACAGCCTGGAACAGTATCGTCGCCTACCAGCAATGTCCCGACTGCGCGAAGTCATACACCGCCAATGTCTGGAGGGCCTGCGTACAAGTCCGCCAGAAGGTTCTGCACAAGAGGACTTTCTTGTACTTGGAGCAACTTCTTCTCAAACACGGCGCCCACCGAGATACCATCAACATCAAAGAGGCCAAAGATGGCATCGATTTCTTCTTTTCCGCCCGAAACCAGGCCGAGAAGTTCGTGGACTTCCTGAAGTCCGTCGTACCAGTGCATATGAAGAAGAGTCAGGAACTCATTTCCGAAGACCAACACACCTCCAAGAAGAGCTACAAATTCGCCTTCTCGGTGGAAATAGTGCCGATTTGCAAGGACGACCTCGTCTGTTTGCCGATCGCTATGGCCAAGTCCTTGGGCAACATCTCCCCTCTGGTCCTGTGCTCTAGGATCGGCACCTCCGTTTACTTCCTCGACCCAAACACCCTTCAGACCGCCGATCTCCACCCGGACATCTACTGGCGTGTACCCTTCGTCTCGCTGGCCGACGCCCCCAATCTCGTTGAGTTCATGGTGCTGAACATCGAGCCAACAGGCGTTGAGAAGGGCCGGTGGGCTGTGGCAGATGTTGAGGTGACACGGGTCGACAACATGGAGACGACCTACAATGTGCGGACACATCTGGGTCGCTTCTTACAGGTGGGCGACTCTGTCATGGGCTACATGCTCACAGGGACCAACTTCAACAGCCCGCAATTCGAGGCCATGGAGCAGTCCCACACGTACGGCTCACGGATACCGGACGTCGTCCTCGTCAAGAAGTACTGGCCGCGCAAGCGCAAGCACCGCAACAGGAACTGGCGTCTCAAGCGTATGGCCAAGGACGAGGGTGACCTGCTGCCCAAGAAGACGGACCAGGAGCGCATGGACAACGAGTACGAGATGTTCCTGCGAGATGTCGAGGAGGATGAAGAGTTGCGCGCTGCGTTGGCTCTGTACAAAAATACCAACAAGAATAAGAAAAAGCCAGAGGGCGCCATGGAGGTCGACAGTATGAGTGTGGCGGAGACGGAAGTGACGGAGGATGAGGATATTCCGAAGGTGAATATGGATGAGTTGCTAGAAGACTTTGACGAGCTCACAGTGGAGGACCACGAGTAGGTCTATACGTTCCACAAAGGAAAAGATAGCTGCATCCTCAAGCCATATGTACACCCACATGGCACCATCAACATCCGGGGCTAGTCTTGTGACCTATCCATTTGCAAGTCCGTGTTCCGATACCAAAACCAAGGGACTTATACCTATATGAATCTATCCTGATGCCCAAAACCGAAACAACCAAAACACTCTGCCAAGAAGGGCCACACTCCCCAATATCCCNNTTTTTCTTCTTCTTTCTTCCCCTTTTCTTTTCATGACTTACTCCTCCGTCTCGGCTCTCGCCACCCCCCGCGCAAACCATCCCGGCGGGCCCGGCTTCTCCGGATTCGCCTCATGGAACGCGGCGACTTCCTCAGGCGTGTCCCGCAGGTCGAGGCTCGGCTGCCACGTCGGCTTGCCGGACGTCCACTTCATGCGGTACTCGATGTCGTCGCCCTTGGCCCGCGAGTCGAGGATCGCCTCGAACAGCCACGCCGAGTATCTCTCGCCTGTGGCCGTGTCCGTCTTGACGGTGTGCCCGCGCTGGCTGGCCGCGCGGTTCTTCTTCTTTTGCTGCAGCCGTGCCGACTGTCGGTTGGAGGTCGAGGAGGCCGGGGCCATTGCCAAGCGAGTCTGCCGCCGATTGGGTTTGTCGGTGAGCATGCCTTTGAGCATGATGCTAGGCAGGCTCGATAGCGGCGAGGAGGAGGACGCGACGCTGGTGGTGGTGTTATTACGAGCGCGAGTGAGGACCACGAGCTGCGAGGGCGACTCAGAGTTGGACAGGTTGTAGGGGAGGGCTAGGCGGCGGGATGCAAGAAGAGGTGTGCGGGATGTCTTCTGGGCGGCGACGGTCGTGGCCTTGAAGAGAAAGGGGGCAACAGAGGGGCCGGCGTCGTTGTCGCCGTAATCTGAGGCACCACCCACGTCGTCGAGGAAGTCCGTTTCGTCCTCCTCGATGCTTGTTTGGGCGCGGTCACCATCCCCCGCGACTTGGTCGTTGCCTGGCATGGAAGCTTCCGCGATGGACCATTCCGCCAGGCTATGGCCGTCGCGCACGTGGTAGACCAGCTTGTTCATGGCCGCGTGTTTCCAGTTGCGGTCGAGCCGGTCCCAGGGGTACCCGTCGCCGGTCCAAGAGTCGTGGTGGGCAAAAGTCTTCAGTGCCTGTTCGGCGCAGCTGCTGGGGACGTATTCGAGGCCTTCTGTAGTCGCACAGTCGATGTACCCTCGGACGAAGAACTCGAGAGCATCGGCAATCTCGATATTTTGGTGTAGGTGAAGACCGGTAAAGGCCTGTGAAGTTGTCATGGACGCAATGGAAGGCTGTGGCCCCTTGGCCGCCGCCCTTTTGGTTATGACCGGCATATTTGGAGATTAAGTGATGTCTGGTAGAAGTGCTGGTCTCGGTGGGTTGGTGTGTAGTTTTGATTCTTGTCGAGGTAGGACGATACGTGAGTTGATTGCTGTTATAGTAATTGAGAATTAGGAGTTGTCACAGGCAGTAGTATAACAATCACCCAACCAACGCCGGTTTTCGAGGGGCCTCTTGTTGCCAGACCAACGCAATTGAAGACAAGGAGCATTACTGAAGCTATTCCAACAAGGCACACAGTCGTAGTCCGCGGTCCAATCCGAGGGATTCCATGACACAGCAGTTCAGTGTTGACACGTCGATAACAACCGCTGCACAGCTATGGCCACGGGCCGTAAGGCGGAGGTTCTCAAATGGGTACCGTTCTTCCAACTTCAGGCATCTCAGAAAATCCTGCTTGCAACGCTCTTCGACTCGCTAGGCTGTGCAGGCTCCTTCTTCGCCATGGCAACCTGCTTGAACGTTCTCGCCTTCTCGCCTGACTTGGCCGCAGTTACAGGCTTTGGCGCAGTGTCGTCGTCGTCGTCGTTCAGGCTCTTCTTCTGGGCCCTCTTCGTCTTGATCCCGTCCAGCACCTTGGCCTTCTCTACATTCCGCACAAACTCCTTGTTCTCCTTTGTGGTCCTGCTAATTTCCGCCATCATCCTGTTACTCCTCTCCGCATTCTCGGCGGCAATCTGCTCCGTCAGATTATGCCACTTGAACCCCTTGAGGTACAGCAGGGTCCAGATGTCGTCGCGGTAGTAGTTGCCCTTCTTGCCGCCGATGGTCTGCGCATTCAGCAGCTCGCACACCCGCTTCGCATCCTTCTTACGCACGAACTCGACCCAGCCCTCCGTGTACATCTTCTTCTTGTTACCGCCGGCGCGAACACGTCTCGTGTGCGCAGCCGGGTCCTGGGGCGCCAGGAAGAGGCGGTTGATCTTGCCGTAGGGCTCGAGCAGAGAGCGCAGTTTGGCGGGCTTCATGAAGGGCGGGATGCGTGACAGGTAGACGACGCCGGATTTCTTGATGGCAGCATCGGTCGCAACCAGGTTCTTCTTTGTCAAGGATTTGACCAGGGGAGGCAGGTCGACCGGTTTTGCGCTGCTGTCCTGGTGCTCGGACTCGGACTCGACTTCGTCGTCGGACTCTGCCTTCTGTGCTACCTTTGCTGCCCTCGAGTCTCCTTCTTCCTCGCTTCTTCCTGAGAGCTCATTGTCGCTCACATCCTCGTCGTCGAGGTCGCTCTCGTCTTCTGTCTTCCGCCTCTTTGCAGAACGTCCACCCTTCTGCAACTCATCTTCCGAGTTATAGTCCTGAACATCATCGTCGCTGTCTTGGGCATCAAGGAAGTGATTCCTCTTTTCCGGCGCCATGGTCAGGGATCTGAGGAATGGGTGGGTTGGCGAGTCTTGTGTAGATGGAAAATCCGGTTTGCTATGTGCGGTATCAAAAAAGTGTTGACGATTTACATAGTAATTGTTTTCCAATCTGGCCGGCGGCCAAAAAGTCGAGACGGGCAGGGATGCTTATCTTATCGCGAGGTCGGCCGAGATCGGCACCGCGGGGAATGGACCGTGGGGAATGGGCCGTCACTGACGTTGGAGGGGCGCTTGGACGGGCACAGGATGATTCCGTGAATAATAATACCATGTACCAAAGTACTATAGGCAGATAAAAGGCCTTGCAACTGCTGATGTCGGACCCCGTCTTCGATTTCTTCTCATACTCTTTCATACCCATAGTCCGTCCTTGAGTGTACCGGCCTACCAAGTTCAAGATGTCTGTCGAGGTCCTCACCACCATCTCGCCCAACACCAACGAGCCTATCATCACTCGCAATGGCGTCTCGGCAGACGACGTAGAGCAGCTGCCCAAGACTGCGGCAGCGGCCTTCAAGACTTGGAGCAAGACCTCGCTGGCAGATCGGCAGGCCATCGTCAAGAAGGCGCTCAAGTATCTGACGGACAACACAGATGAGCTGGCCCTGGAGATCACCACCCAGATGGGCAGGCCCATTGCCTACACCGCAAAGGAGGTCTCGACCGCCGTCATGCGATGCGAGTACCTCCTGAAGATCAGTGATGAGACTCTCAAGGATACCGACGGCGAGGCAGAGAAGGGCTTCAAGAGGTTCATCCGGAAAGTCCCTGTCGGGCCGGTTCTGATCCTGTTCCCTTGGAACGTGAGTTGCTCGTGCACAAGGTGGATCAGAGGACCAGACAGTATGAGTGCTAAGCGTTGTTATGTCTACAGTACCCCTATCTGACTCTTGTCAACTCCCTCATTCCTGCCCTCCTTTGCGGCAACACGGTGATCCTGAAGCCCTCGCCTCAGACTCCTACCATTGCGGAGCAGGTCTCCAAGGCCTTCACCGCAGCCGGGCTGCCCTCCGGTGTTCTTCAGTACTTCCACAGTGGCTCGCCTACTACGATTGAGTCTATTGTGCGCAACCCGCTGGTGTCTCTGGTGTGCTTCACCGGCTCGGTGCCGGGTGGCCTGGCCGTGCAGAAGGCAGCTGCAGACCGCATCGTCGGCGTCGGGCTGGAGCTCGGTGGAAAGGACCCCGCGTACATTCGCGGCGATGTGGATATTGCCTGGGCAGCAGAGGAGATTGTCGATGGTGCTATCTTCAACTCGGGACAGAGCTGCTGCTCGGTGGAGCGGGTGTACGTGGACGAGAAGATTCACGACCAATTCGTGGAGGCCGTCCAGGGCGTGTTGAAGGGCTACAAGCTTGGCGACCCCTTTGACAAGAGCACTCACGTCGGTCCTGTCATCTCGACAAGGTCCAAGGACACTATCCTGGCACACATCAAAGATGCTCTGGACAAGGGCGCCAAGGATGCCACCCCGGAGAACGAGTCCTTCAGCAACCCTCCACCAAAGGGTAACTTCGTCAAGCCGACTCTACTGACGGGTGTCACCCACGAGATGGCGGTCATGACGGAGGAGACTTTTGGTCCCGTGATTCCCGTCATGAAGGTGAAGAGTGACGAAGAGGCTGTCAAGCTTATGAACGACAGCGAATTTGGCTTGACGGCTAGTATCTGGACAAAGGACACCGCCAAGGGCTACGAGCTGGCCGAGGAGGTTGAGGCCGGCACTGTTTTTGTCAACCGATGTGACTACCCGGCTCCGGTGCGTCGTTGCATTCTCTTCTTCCTGCATCTTGCTTTGCTGAACCGCGCCTTACTGATGAAAAACCTCGCAGGATCTCGCATGGACTGGTTGGAAGAACTCGGGTAAGGGACAGACCCTGAGTCGGTTCGGATTCGACCAATTTATCAAGCTGAAGAGCTTCCACATCAAGGACTACCCGAAATGATTTTGAGATAAGGAGGCAAGGCACATGAGGGTGATGAAGTAAGGGGTTGGCGCAAATGGCAGTAGAAGATCGAAATGCACCGTACGAATCGCATTACTCACCCACACAACCCCTCCCTGTCCCAAATCGACCCTCACTTGACGCGCCATATAATCAGTTAAAGGGTACACGCGTGATAGGTCTTATTACTCCTACGTGCGTCCACATTCCGGTCTCCGGCTGAGAACCCGGCGGACGGCAACAGCGGTCGACTCAGCATTCGAATGTTTCTCCTCCTCTCGAGATATCCAGGGCGCCTCGATCATCCTTCAATAGATTGTCAGGCGAAAGGCGCCGTCAAGAATGGCCAATGGTCTAGAAACTGATGATCCCTCAAGTAGCCCGAGCCAGATCTCGGCTCTGAATCTTTCCTTTGACGAGATGCTCCTGTCGACTGCCATGAAATGCTCAGCGGTCCCGTGAAACGGAGAACGAATTGTCTCCCTTGTTTGTCCTCTCTGATCTCATAAAGCCGAAAACTTTGACTTCTGACTGAAGATCTAGACCACAACCTCGGCTTCTTGCCCTCGGGACGGCCTCGTCACTCCTTCGTCACCGGATGCCACGTTCTTGGGTACGCCCTTTAAGCTCACCTCCTGTTCGGCTGGCAAACTTTCCCAACCGAAGCAACGTACTGTCACCTTGGGTCTTGTGAGGCACGCTCACCCAATTGTCTGGTCTTTTTGTGTTCTCGAAAAGTTTTCTGGTATCAGATATCAATAACCCAGTCTCGACCTGCTTGTCAACGCTTCTCTACCCACCAAGCTCGACAGCCTCATCCTCCACAACCAGAGAACGAGGGTTTCCGTCTCTTCCACTCTGTGTCTCACTTCGTTCTTTATCGCCAACCAGCTCTGATCCCGCTTTACCCACAACCGTACCAGCTATTCCGTGTCGAGCAGCCTGGCCATCGAGGTCTCAATATTACTACATCCTCACGCCCCCCCCCTTTACCTTCTCATTCCTGGAACCGGTTTTCTTCTTCGAAGAAGGCAACGACATCCAGACTCGCTCATCATGGCCTGTCCTCCCATCGAAAAGCTGCAGTCCCTCTGCCTGCGTCTGAAGAGCGCAGTCAGCCGCCGACGCTGCACAGAGGCCGAGTTGAAGAGACGATCAACATCAACCAAGATCGTTAGTTCACTACCTCAGTACCTGGTACTATGACAAGCTGAAGTGACACTAAGCTGACCAATTCGCATCAGTCTGGCCCCTTCGACTTCCAGCATATTGGACAGGCTCCAAAGGGCATGAACGAGGATGAGTACGTACGAGATTTCTTCCCTCTCCCCTCCCCCTCCACCTTCTCACCAAATCCTCACCACTCCCTACCCTTTTGATTACTCAACGTACCACGGTTCGAAAGCGCTGAGAAAAACGTCCTCTCGTCATACAGAACAGAATTCGTCCGAGATACAAACTTACCCATCTCCCGCAGAGTGAACGTCCTCCTGGGGGAGGCTGCAGCTACCCGTATGATAGCCATCGAAGACCAGCCCCGGCCGCCCTCATCCTCCACCGGCTGCTTCTTCAACAGCGGCGACCAGGCCGCCTTTGGGTCTTCTTCTGCTAGCTCTGCTGGCCAGATCTGCCCCAGTACCCCCATGAAGACCCGCGCGGGCTACCGCGGCCTGGCGTCGTCGTCCGCGGCGAACCATGGTCGGGGGCTTGCGTATTCGGTGCTGACGGAGAGCCGCCCGTCGATCACGCAGTCGTTCGCTGCCGTTGATGATGCCAAGGCCTCGTTTTCGCCTACGAGCTCGCTCGCAACGTCTTCGACGGCGTCGTCCTCGCCGTCGAGGCAGGAAGTGAGGGGCCGGTCAATCTAGGGTGGCTGGCTGCCTCAGTCTGGCAGACTTTTCCTCCTCCAAAATTCATCTCTATCTCCATCTGCCTACCCAGGTGTACTTTGGTCCAAGCACATGGCAGCTGGGCCCCTATCACTGTTACTATCATCAACAAAAGCTGGACTCCGGGTGTTCTAGTTGCCTGCATCAGCATTTACTACCTGAGAAACCTGCGTTTGAGCACCATAGCCCTTGGAACGCTGTTTTAAAATCAGGATTGGACGGAGCCGCGCTCACAAAGCGGCATATTTACCTCATCACATCATTACTCATGGGAGGAGAGGAGGAGAAGGAGAACTAGAAAGCAAACGAGGCATTATTGTTATCATCACTGTCACCGGGGTCTCACCACGTCAGTCAGTCTGCCGTGCTTTTACCATTCTTACCGCGTATGGTCACACACTCTGATACGGGCTATCGGAGGAGACCGAGGAGAGATGAGGCGCAAGGCATCTGGATTCTTCGGGAATTATTGTACCTACGCCATCATATTATCTGTATTGCCCATGAGGCTGGGGCAGGCAAGCTGGGGAGATATGCTCATAAGCGTCTTGCTCCGTTGAGAAAGCAGAATTTAGCCTCATTGGTTTTCATTCTGATTTGACGCAAGTCACTTCTCCGCCATGGTCTTGGTAACTGCCGCCCGCTCTCTTCCTGATATATATATATACATGTGTGTGTGCCAGTATATGCGAGATCTATTTTTCTGTGCATCCCAAATGAGAGACCCACCAGTAGACGCAAAAGAAGACGTCGCACGCTCGCTCATAGCCAGCCCTCAAACTCACTCAATGTCTCCGCCCGCACACCCTCCAACTCACCCCTGACACTCAGCATCCTCACCTTGGCCTCCTTTCCCCTCGACCACTCCTCCAGAAAACCCTCCAGCCTCTTGGTCGTGTCCTCGTCATCCCGCACCAGCACCGCCACGGCATCAAACCCGCCCGCGCCAGGCACCACGCCCCCATAGACCCCCTCGACCTCAGCCAGCGCATCAATCAGCTGCGTCTGGCTATCCGGCTCGATGGGCACGCCGCTCGCGACGCCCATCTCCTTGACCAGCGCCCGACTCGCCCGCAGCGCGGCGGGCAGCTCGTCCACGTCCCCCTCGGCGAGGACCCTCGCCAGCTCCTCGTTGCGAAGCTGCAGGGCGCCCCACAGGGCGCGGGACCCCTCGGGATCGGCGGCGCGCCAGGCGTTGACGCTCTTCACCATGCCCACGGTCTGGCTGCCGCACTCGACGTCGACCATGCGCATGGCCACGCCGGGCGGCAGGCTCACCCGGTCCCTGCCCACCTCGGTGTCCCACGGCGCCTCGACGACGTCGGCGAGCTTGGCGCCGAACCCGGGCTCGCCCGGCTGCGGCACCTTGTCGAGGATGCCCGGGCTGAAGCGCCGGTACAGGCAGCCCCCGTAGACGGCGGCGGCGACGTCGAAGCCGGAGCCGATCTTGCCCTGGGCGCGGCAGTGGGCGGTCTGGGCGAGGTTGTGGAGGATGTCGCGGCCCTTTCCGCTGTGCAGGTCGAAGCGCGTCGGGGGCAGGTAGTGCGAGAGCAGGGCGGCGGTGAGCGAGGTCACCAGGGCGGCGGAGGAGCCGAGGCCGGTCTTCTTGGCGGAGGAGAGCGGGGTCTGCATGTGGATGAAGCGGGAGTT
>MUZH01003759.1:0-22628 GCA_003012965.1 Juglanconis oblonga
GGGGGGAGGGTGTTGATTTCTTTTTCGGAATGTTTTCAAGTTTGTTTTTGACAGCCGGCCTTAGTAAGGATCAACCAAACAGACTCTCAAGCAATAGTGAGCAACTCCAATGTGGATCGTCATCTTGGTATCTTCTGCGGAGGAGGACGTCGACTCTGTGAAGAGATACCGACCACACAGCACCTGCACGTCTCTCGGGGCGGACTAGCTCGGCGGGCACAGCATACGGCGATGATCCAGTGATTTGGCGCGTCAAGGAGCCGCGTGGGGACGTGATGAGGTAGGTACGTGGAGTCCGCAGAGAGTATGTACGGTATGAGCGAGGCGGACCTCGCGGGATGCGGATGCGGATGCGGATGTAGATGCGGATGGGCGGTTCGCAGTAGAGCCGACGATGACGCCAGGGCAGGTCAGGCAGTGGCATGTCCTCAGGGTTGGGAGAGAGTTGACGGCCTCTAGTAGAATGCGTTTAGTGGAGTAGGATCTGAGAACCGATGTCAAGCACAGGAGGGAGGCGGATGCGGAGGTCTTTGGCAGTGGTCCAGATGCTCGTGGCATTGGAAGTACATCGGTCTGGAGGGAAGTTGATATACCAAGTTCTTTACATCTGTGTCTCGCGGTATCAATCGCTCTGCGGAGATAGATCAATGAAGGGAGTACAGTATCCATATGGTTTCGCCGAGAGAAATGTCCGTGTCAACTGGGATTTTTCTATATTAAGAGCTGTCTTCCCCCCTATAGATAAAAACAATCTTATTCATTCACGTATGGCACAGATTATATGTAACGGACTACAATCAAGTCTGTTGGCTTGCAGGTTTTCTTTGATGTCAGGACAAAAGGCGTGATAACGAGGGGGGGGGGCTTTAGAGACCCATTCTCGACACTGGATTTACATACAGGTAAGGGTTATTTAGCCCTCTGGATGAGGCACTAAGACTGACAGAGGTTGGACCCTCAAAATCCGACCCTAATCATCTGACAGATTCATATATACATTTGGAAAGATTACGGTTGATCTTGAGAGGTAGCTGACGGCTTGGAATTCGCCCGTCTCATTCATAGAGTAACGCTTAGAAATCAGAAAGCGTGTGACGACAGTCTCTACGGAATAACTCGGGACGTTCAGGTTGAAAATAACCAAGGTTTCTTATTTAAAAGGCTTTGAGGCCACTACGAGTGTTGGTGTAAAGAGAGTAACTAGGCTTGAGCAATATTTTCTCGTTGAGTTGTTGCCACACGAGTCCTTCCACGTACTTGTTCGTTCTTCGTAACCGGACGCAACAAAAAAAAGAAACCCTCACTTTGTGTTGTCAAGAAATCGCCACAGGAAAATGTCGGTCCCCGCAGCTTTCAAAGCCGCTGTCGTCCCGTATGCTGGGGCCCAGCACATCGTCACCGAACGATCCCTATCCGCCCTCGCCGCAGGTGAGGTCGCCATCAAAATCACCGCGACAGCCATAAACCCAGCCGATTGGAAGTTTCGCGACCTTGATGTCTTTATTCCCGAGTACCCAGCCGTCCTGGGCTCCGACGCGGCGGGGGAGGTCGTGGCCGTCGGCACTGATAGCCTGGGTTTCGCGGTCGGTGAGAGAGTGTTCTTCCAGGGCACAATTGACAAGGGATTCCAATCTGCAACGTTCCAGCAATACTGCAAGATGCCTGCCAGTCTTCTGGCCAGGACGCCCAGCCACATATCGGATGAGCAGGCGGCTGGGATTCAGCTGGCCACGATGGCATCAGTCACTGGGTTCTACGATAGCACGGTCAGTGGTATTCTGGGCTGATATGAGGCAGAGCTCGGACGTGCCTACTGTCAACTGCGCACTTACTAACATGGCTCTCAGGGCTTTGGACTAGCAGCACCGTGGACAGAGGGAGGTCAGAGTGTTGGCAAGGGGAAAGCAATCGTCATCATCGGGGGGAGCTCTTCCGTGGGCCAATATGCTATCCAGATGGCCCGACTCTCCGGGTTCGAGCGCATCATCACCAATACCAGCTCGGCCCATTTTGAACTCTTGAAGAACCTCGGAGCAGACGTTGTGCTTGACCGCCACACACAATCCGATGCGAAAGACCTTTACGATGCCCTGGGCGACTCAGTGGCACCCCTCTCTCTTGTTTTCGACTCGATCGGCATTGAGACCACTCTCATGCTGGGCGTAAAGGTTCTGCAACTCGCGAAAGCTACGGGAGCGACCCTTGTCAGGCCATGTGGTGGGTTTCCGGAGGATTTCACATCAATCGCTGCGGGCGGAGCCGGGATTGTGCCTCCTCAGGTCGCAGAGCAGAGCCAAAAGGATCCCAAAGTCGAGATCAAGGATGTATTGGGCATTGGCAGCCTTCCTCGACTTCGCTACCTTAGCGAGCCTCTGTCAAAACACCTGGGTGGCCAGGATGGATATATTGCCCGGGAACTTTTCAGGCCAAACCGTCCGGCAGTCGTACCTGGGGGTCTCGATTCTGTGGAGACGGCGCTGACGAGGAATAAGAAGGGTGTGTCCGGGGAGAAAGTCGTCATTCGGCCCTTTGAAGAACCCAATGGTTCTCAAACCTAGTGAGACCCGCCCGGAAGCTGTTTGCGCACAGCGGAACTTCTGCTGGATTCTCCTGTGTAAAGCTCAATGCCACTCTGATGAAACCTTCTCTCGTGCTGTCTGCCATCACGACTGCCATCACGATCGTTCTTGACTGCGATTCTGGTTATGAGCCAATGCAACCTGATCCCAGACATGTTTGCATTGGCCTTATCTCTCTCCAAGCCTGTCATATAGCTTTGGATCTGGACTGGACGGTAAATATGATCTCGAAAGCCTCGGCCATGTTGAAGCTGTGAAATAAGCAAACAAATAACAACGTATTTTTCGACAGAAAATGAAAAAATAGAACGGCAAGATCTCGAGACATGGTGACCCGGAGGATGGAAATGGATGCACTGCATCGCGGGCCTTGAAACAGCAGTAAACAGGCGAGAACTGCCTGCAGGTGCACGACATATGATGCAAACGCCTGGTTGCGAATGAATCCCATAAGTCGTGATAATGGTGCTCGTCTAGAATAAAGTATGAGGAACGACATACTGCTATTCCAGATAGGTGCGGGTTTGGTGTGCCCCAAATGATGGAGCATGCTATAGAGCAGTTGTAACCAAGCGCAGCCATGTTCACTCCGGCACTGGCGGGGCCCTGTCTTGAAGACTGGCCGATTTCGAGAAGAAGAAGAAAAAAGCATTGGCAGAAGAACGAGAGATGGGCAAATGTAGCGTTTGTGAGGGCGTGTTTCGAAGTGTCCATGGTTTCTGTGATTTGGAACAGATTACGTTGGTTGGTCGACGCTTTTTCAACGTTGTACGCGGAATTATCAGGCAAATGTTTCATTCGGCATCTAGTTTGCTGCTGCTGCTGGAGGAGAATCTTTGACTAGTGAAGTAAATCAAGCGAGGCAACTGTGGTCGCCCCAAAGTTCTAAATATGGAACCTCCATGCTGTAGGTGGTTTGATGCGCGACGAGACTGCCGAACATACCTAGTGTATCTTTTCTATGTATTCACGTGCTCAAGCACGCCACGAAGCAACGTTGTAAGATATCAAGCCAGAACAGTGTCTCACAGCATCCTTATGTTTGCTTGGACCGTGGAGCATGTGCACCTCTGTACGTGCCCGAGGAGTATAGCGGCTGTTGGGCTTACCAGGCAGGACAAGAATACTCCTTATGAGTTTGAAGACATGACAAATCTTTTATACCCTCTGTCGCTCATCTTACAGGTGACCGAAATCACAGCGTCCAGCGAGCGTCGGCCACGTTAGTTCTTCGGCCAGCACTTAAAATGATTCTGACAGTTGTTACACGAATCAAAGGGATGCGACCACCCATGCCAGTGGCTATTAACGGTATTCGCAAGCCGTCTTTGTCTGTTGGACAGCGAGGACCTGTGGAGGACGCTGCATAGAACTTGGGTATCCAAGCCGTCCAGTGCCTTGCATCGACGCAAATAGCTGGCCCGTTGCCAGAGATACCTACGTAGGAATTCGGTCTTCAAATAGACTCGGTCACAAAATGCATGTCCATGCAAATTTTTAGGACGACCACTGCTGCACAAAGAGGACAAGAAAAGAAAAGGACCTTCTTAAAAAGAAAGAAAAATATCAATAATAAAATAATTTATCGCAGTATGCATAGTACGCGCCATACGCACTTGCTCTGTGGTTCCAATGTTTGCTCGGGCAGCGGACCACGTGTGCCACAGACATGGAAAATTGTCAGGACGACGGTTAACCACGATCGATTTTGCGAACTGGGTCTACGTGAAAGGCGTGTGAGCAAAGCACAGGAAAACATGAAGTAGCACAGCTTGCATGAGAATTTGCCCTTGACGAAAGCCATGAAAATTATTTGGAAACTACTGTCTTGGCCCCGTTGAGATATGGGTCTTCTAGCGGCAGAGTACATGAACTGCAGCAATCGAGTTCGAGTCAGCACCCATCATACCGAAGACCCCATCACCCCATCACCCTCGCGGGCCGCCGGTGAGGCTGAGCCAGATGGGCTTGAATACGCCCGGAGGTACTGGACCCCCGAGCGATTCTTCTCGCTGTCTTGCGAGGTTCCTAGGGTCACAACAATCAGTATAAAGTCCGCAACCCTCGGATCTAGAGCTGGCTTACGTCCCCCGTGCCTGAAGCACCCATAGACCCACGTCGCCATGTCCAAGATCGAAGGCACCCACGCAGCCGGGGCAAGCACCTGTCCGATACTCCACTGACCATCCTCGTTGCCTGTTTCCACCTTGTCGACGCAGGTCCGATACAACCAGAGGCCGAGGATCAAGGCCGCCGTGAGGAGTATACAGACGACAAGACCCGCTTTTGGCGCCACGCGATACCACATCTTGTGTCGTTTGACGTGGTCCCGGAACGCGGGCACCTTGCCCGCAGGCGCGAAGCACCTGGAGCCGTACCAGAAGATGCCGAAGACGACGCCGTAGAGCAGCTGCAAGCCCATGGTGATGGTGTACGTGTACCGGAAGAGCACGACGCTCATCACATTCTTTAGCCCCACGCACGAGAGCTCGACGCCATGGATGCCCGCGTCTTGGCTGGCAAGCCCCGTGTTGGGGTTGTAGTCGTCGGGACAGGCATTAGCGACATCCTGCTGCCAGGAACCAGGATCTCCATAGTTGCTCATGTCGAGGAAGAGGTACGCGACCGAGAAGAGGGGCGGCAACAGATCGAGGATCCGCAGACTGTCACCGCCCAGGAGCAGCTGTCCAATGCTCAAGTAACTCGTCTTCTCGCCAAAGGCACCAAGAGCAGCCACCACACCGTAGGTAATGATAGTGTACTGGATCGTCTGCAGGTCCGCTAGCATCCGCATGAAATCTGTTTCGACGATGCCTGGGCTTTGAGAGAGCCGCCAGACTTCTGCGATGAAAAAGGAGCTGGCCATTAGGAAATTGGTGGCCCGGAAATGACGGTGAATTTTCTCGGGGTACTTAAGGCCAAATTTCGCTAGAGTTCCAGGTATAATCAGGTACAGGCCGAAGAGAGCGATCAAAACGGTCTGGACCATGTAGGAGATGACGGTCTAGACAGCGCAGACGTTAACAGATGCCAAAGGAACCGAAGGGGTTGTTTTGAGCCTCACCCCTATGCCTGAGAGATCCGGGTTTGGTGAGCCCCAGGCGAGACTACACACCTCATATTTGCAATGCTCCAAAAGAGCATTGATCTCGACGGTCCGATTGGCCGTCTTATTATTCAGAAGGAGACTAAGTACGGATGTACTGTACATGGAGCAGTTGAGGCCAAGGCCGTCGTCGGTGATGTTGGGGTTAGGCTCGCTCATTCTGAAATATTGATACTCGTCCTGATCCAGAAGGTAAGAAATCACACCTTGCTACCAACGGAGTCGCAACGAACGCTGATCTTTTATACATGTACGGAGTCGGGAGATGGACGTCAATATGACCTCCCACCTGGGTTCAGCCGCTTTCAAGGGCGCTGATAGTCTCATAAGGTGGACAAGGCTCGGTACTCCTCATACGCGGTACGCACTGATTATAGTAACGCCATACTACTCTCCACGGCTACACGAAGCTCGTTCCCGAGCTTCACGGTGGACATGGCTGAAGATTCGCTGGATGATGTTGACGTCTGACTTGGGAAAAGGCAGCCACGTTAGCCAAAAGCGGAGGTGACACCAACACAAGGCAGATATTTGTTCCGTCAGCTACTGCTTTGATCCCAAGGCAGTTGAGAACGTGATTTGCGAGGGTTAGCCCACTGGGGTTGGAAGCCATGTTGACGGAAGCATCTCAACCGTGGCCATCGCAGGAACTCTCAAAGACAGGCATTGAATGAACATGAACGTGATCTAGGCGATACAAACTCGCCGTCGACAAGACCGAGGTTTGACCTGTGTCTAGAGCCTTCTGCCACATGTTTGCAAACGGTGCCACCGAGTCCGAGATTGTTTGCTGTATAGTAGGACTCGCAGGTCGAAGGAACTGCAGATGCCTAGGACGAGAAGAATCGGCAGGTGTCGGATCCGAGGACAGTGTCATTGAGGAAGCGTGACG
This sequence comes from Juglanconis oblonga, assembly GCA_003012965.1. Classification (NCBI taxonomy): domain Eukaryota; kingdom Fungi; phylum Ascomycota; class Sordariomycetes; order Diaporthales; family Juglanconidaceae; genus Juglanconis; species Juglanconis oblonga. Next base: position 6,578 of record MUZH01003759.1, read on the forward strand.
CTGCTCAATCCCGAGTATCAGACCCGCGTCACATGGTCGAGACCCGCGTGGATGAGACCCGCTAGGTAGGTGCCAAGCGATCGGTATGGGAAAAACTCCTGTGGGTATTTAGTAGGACTTCACATCTGCAAGTTCAGGGAGCTGGGTGCCTCATTGAAAAATGTTTGCATTTCCCGCGTCCCGCGTGGCGCATCATACACAGATGTCACAGCGGGGCTGTATCTATGAAGTTGGTTGTGTGATAGCTTGACTGAACAAGACAGTCTCGTTGCAATGAAAAAGCCAAGTTAGCCTCCGTCTGAAAAGGTAGAGGTGCGTTTACCGTGAATGAGGGATGTGCAACCAAACCCAACGCCGACAACACCATCCTAGGCTGAGATGCCGGTTCTCGCCGTTTCATGTAATCGCCGAGGAGAGGAAAAAGATCTCCCCGAGATAATCGGAGGTCCAAATTGGCCCGATGGATTCTCGCCGCTTTCCGTTGAGCTCCGGGACAGTCGAAGGTTCTGCAGCAGAAAAAGCATCTTAGTCAACGTCCTCATTAGGTTGGTAGATGTGACGACTCCGCGTAGGATCCTTGCGCATGGGCTGGCCTGATCCTGTGAAACCAACTATCCTGAAAGTCAGCAACCAATCATCTCACCCGTTTGCCGCCGACTTAGGACACGATACATACCTCGACCATGGGCACCATCCGGCGTCCTAAACATGCTGTCCTTCTTCGCCGCCTTGCCAAACTTGCCCTTGGCGTTGAACTCCTGCCACTTGTTCTTTCCCTTCTCGAGTTCCTTAGTCGCCTTGATCTTCTTGAACTTCTTGGCCGGCTTCTCCTCGCCCGCCGCCTGATCCTCCGCCGCCTGCGGGTACACACTAGGCGCACCCGTCAACACAATCCCATTATTGGATGCCGAAGCCGATCCGCCACCCACAGCCGGGAACGACGGTGTGCCAGGCGTGATCGGACTTGGGATAGCACCACTCCCACTCGCAGACGGCCCGTCGGCCTTGCGCTTGTTGGTCGTGGGCTTGATATCCTTGGCCCGCAGCGTCTCGACCGTATCATAGCTCTTAAACTTCACCGTATAGATCGGCTGTGTCGAGCTCCCCGTCACGGACGTGATGCGCGCCGGATAGAACCCCTTGTCACCTGTCACCCACTTCGCCAGCACCGTGTCGTTGACCGCGTAGTTGATCGGCACCTCAGCCGCCGCCGCTGCTGCTGCCGCCGCCGCGGCCGCGGCCTCGGCGCGGTCTTTCTCCACTTGTGCTTGTTTCTTGAAGGCCGGGTGGTTCTCGCGCGACCACTTCTCTGGTGCTGCCGGGGGTGGTGTTGGGGCTTTGACGGGGGCGGCGGGGGCTGTGCGCTTGGAGGCGGGCGCGATGTCTGCAATGGACTCGTTGATCATGTTGATCATCTCGTCCAGCTCGGCTTTGAGCCCGAGCAGCTCTGCGTTTTCCGGATCATCGCTGAGGGATTGAGCGACGATGACCAGCTGTGATTGTGTTAGTGCGTGACGTGCACTTGGCAGGGAATGGGAGCGGTTCCGGGGCGCATACCTGCTCTTGGTACTGCTGCTTCTCCTGCTCGAGTTGTGCTAAGCTCATTTTGAAGAATCTCGACCCAGGTTCAGTGGATGAGAAACTGAAGATACCTTCCAAACTACCTAAGCGATGCAAGTGATGTGGTGGAGAGCGTCGCGTGGTTTCTTGGTTGCAAATTACTGCGGCTTGGAGAGTGGACGTCGGATTCGCCGCTTCGGCCAGACCGCGGCAAGAAGAGATGCTTAGTCAGTGCACAGGCTCCTCATGGCCCGTGCGCACGCGCTATCTAAGTTGCCGCCAACTTCCAGCCTCGGACTGTTAGCCTTGACAACCTGCGTCACGAGACAGACATTGACGTCCTCCTTCCTTACCATCTCGACTTACTAGACCATTTATTTCACCGTGCTGCTACCGCAGCAAGACGGCACGACGGTGCAGCGGTCACTTATTCAGACTTTCTCAATACAGTCAACTCGAGGACCAGGTAGTCTGCGGACGTGAAGGTTGCACGGTTGAGTCCGCCTGAGGCTACTAGTTGACATAGGTTCTCCTGTGAGACTGACACCTTTCTCACGTAACCATCATGTTCTTTGGGTGTACTGATCATTGTTCGTGATATTCGAACGTGCAATGTTTCTCTCCTGTTGCTCTTTTTCTTTTCGGGACATCGTGCTAGCAGGGAGGGGGATTTGTTGCCGGGAAACTAGGTACCTACCTACCTACGGACCTGCCAGCATACCTGCCTCTATGGAAGGAGAAGGAAAGGTACCGGCAATCCTCCTTCGTTCTGACACCGCAACTATCTATCCACAGGGTATATAGCCCCCGATTTCGCTCCCACTTCCGCAACCCCGGGCTTGATGGTGTAGTGGTAAACATGTCATGGTTTCACTCCGAGGTCCAGCTGGGGCCAACAGGTGGCAGCTCTTCCATATCCGCGCACAACCCCGGCTGTTTGGCGAGGAATGTTTGAGATGACCGACCAACTTGCTAGAATAACCGGGAAAGAGCACGAGTCGGCTAAGGATGAATTCAACCCTGAAGCAGATTTGATTTTTTCCATCCCTCGCTATGCTCATGGAAGGTCATACCAGAACGCCACCCCCACGCTCTCCAGCCCTACTGTCAAAATCAATTAAAGCCAGAAGACGGCGTAGTCTTCCCCATAGCGACCGGATCCCTTTCTCTTTCCTCCTCTTTATGATCCATTCAATCCACCCCCGAGTACCTTCAGCCCTTGGGAGCCTCCTAATCGGCACTCGCAGCCAAATCCACAATGTTCTTGTCCCACATACCCCTTAAAATCGCCTGGATCCCCTCGTCCTCCTCCCCGTTCACCAGACTCGCCCCGCTAAGCTGATGTCCACTACTAATACCTTCCTGCATCCGTCCCGCCACACCGCCACCATCATCCGTGTCGAGACTCGACCCGGTCCCGCTATGCCTAATAGACGAGAACGGCCGCTTGGGAGTTTCGGGCCTCTTCGGCCCCGTGCCATTTGTCTCCCGGAAACTCTGGCTCAGCCCGAACGAATGCACGCTGTGCCGACTGCTCGGCGCGCCTCTCGGTATCCGTCGCGCCTTGTCGTTGCCAGGTAGCTGTGCCAGCCGCGCAAGGCTACGCGCCACGGGGTTCTGGTACCGTCGGACGATGTTGTATTCCACTCCCGTGCGCTCGAGCAGCTTGTTCACGCGCGGATCCTGTGCCTCGTAGCCCGCGCCACCCAGTAAGGGCCCCGCGACCTCGGCAACCTCGGCCGCGAAGCCGCCTATGCCCGAGTGTCGGTGACGTACGGGTTCCATGGAGGAGCTGGCGCGTTGGAGGTTGATTTTCTGCTGCGTGCGGGACTTCTCGAGCGTCGCGGTGGCGGCAGGTATGCCGGGTTTGCGGGAGCGCGCTGTGGTGGCTATCGCGGAGGTGATGCCGGTGTCCTCTTCGTCCGTGACGTCGTCCTCGTCGTCGCTCACCTTGGTGGTGGCTGCTGAGAGGCCAGTGTCTGTTGGGCCGGGGAGACCACCCATGGAGACTGGTCGCTTGTCTGCCCTCAAACCCTCTGCTGGTGCGTAGAATGAACCACCCGAATTCTGGGATGCGATAAACCGCGAGGTGACCTCGGCCGTGCCATTGCTCCCTGCCATACCCTGGGGCTCTCCTGGTGCCGGTGTCACGGACAGTGTACTGGCCGAATGCCTGCTATCAGGTGACGCTGCCTTGGCCATGGCCATTGTATTCGACATGCTCGTGGTAGCACTGTGTGACGGCGTGCGCTGGAGGAGCCTCGACGTCAGGTTTCTGCTGTGCACCTTGTTGTCGTCGAACAGCAATCTGTTCGGCTCCGCCAAGGGCGTCGCCTCCTCGTCTCCGTCGGTGTCGCCGTCGTCCAATGCTGTATTCTTCCCTGTGCCCTTCCCAGCAAGCGTTGTCGGGCTCCCGTGGGCGTTTGCGGACGACTGGCCGCTCGTGTTCACGGATCCGCGACGTGACAGGTAGGGCGAGGCGGAGGAGCTAGCGTCCACCCACTCGTTCTCGTCCTCCTCGTCGTTCTCGTCCTTGTCGTTCTGACCGTCGTTGCCGAGGTCGAAGTGGACGGCAGACTTGGCGGGCTTGAGCTTGTTGACGGCCTTCTCGGAGGAGGAGCGCTTGAGATTGACGGAGGACTTGGAGCGCTTGCCGACCTCGACGTGGGAGCGGTTGCGCTTGAGGCTGGCCTGGGAGGCGTCCTTCTTGAGATTTGTGGCGGAGGGATCGCGTGACAGTTTGGCCTCAGACGAGTGGTGTCTGCGGTGGTTTGTTGAGGACGTGGACGTAAGCGTGGTGGCGGAGATGGTGCTACCTCGCTCGGGGGAGGGCGAGGTGAGACGGCGGGTTAGCTTGGTGGAGGAGGTGTTGGCGTTGTGTTTGTTGAGTGCTTTCGAGGAAGGGACTCTTGCGTGTAGTCGACCACCGCCAGCGACATGGTGTTTGGCCTGGTGTTTCCGGGGGGGCGGCTGCGGCTGCTGCTGCTGCTGCTGATGAGGTTGCGCATGCTGGTTCTGGTCGCTGTCCAATGAGTCGCTGTCGTGTGCGATCGAAGACCGCTTTGATTGGCCGGTAGACGGTGAGATGCTGTCTCGTTCCCTGCTCCTAGCCATAGTTGCTTTTTCCTTAGTCGAGGGACACCACGTCGGTGGAAGGAATTCCTCGTCCGTCTCTATTCAACACGCCTCCCTTCCACCGGTCTGGTCTGTAGCGTGGGCGAGTCAGCCCGCGCGAATTGTTGAGGTGCTCGGTGTGGGTGTGGGTGTGGGTGTGGGTGTGGGAGTGTGGAGGAGTGGGAGTGTGGCTCGGTAGAGAATCGGTAGAGAAGAACGGCCTGGGAGATTGGTGCAAGATGTGGCAAACGGCGTGGATTGGAGGGAATGAGAGGGAGGGCTCGAATGTCGGTTCTTGGTTCGACGGAGCCGGTCTGGGGAGCGCCTGCGCGAGTGAATTGCAACCAAGTACTAGGTAGCAAGGTCCTCGATGAGCCTTGACTCGTCGTCGCCTCCAGCTGTCTTGTTCCGGGCGGAAGGTTCTCGTCGATTGGAGCGTCAATGGCTGCACGCGACAGACTGGATGGACAAGAATGTGCCACGTCAGGAAGGCCAATTGGTTCTTGGACAAGTTAGTTTGTTTGCGCGCAGGCAGCCGTAGTTCATAAACGATCGCCGTGGTCCTCCTCGAAACGTGCTGTCCGCCTTTCCGACATTTTGCGCAAAGGAGCAGTCGCCACGCCGCTTGCACATGCCTTCTACTAGGTAGGCCCACCGCTTCTTCGATTTCGCCGAAGACGGCATCTCCTCGGCTTCGCGGATAGTGGGGCTCGCGCTTGACTGCGGTAGCACGGCTTCTTCCGAGACCCTAACCCGGTCGCTCTTAGCCTGCTGTCTCGGGACCTCAACGACTCAACGACCCAACGACACAAGCCTCTCTGTCACCGATGCTCTCGAAGATGGGTGCATAGCCAACGACCACAACCGACCACAACGGACCACAACGGGTCCACCTGTGACTGTGATTCGGCTCGGGCAATCGAGGCCGGCAAGGCGGACCAATCGGGCGACAACACGGCATTTTCAGCAATGGCAACCAGGGAGGACTTGGAAAACAATGCTGCGTGCCTCGGTCGGTGGAGTGTACCATGCTAGGAAGAAGGGCAACTCAAGCATCAATGCGCCCATCCCCGAGGGTGCCCGGCTACGGAGGCGAGGGATTCGAAACAGACTGTCCACGAGAAGCCCACGAGAAGCCCACGAGAAGCCCACGAGAAGCGCTCCACCGATGAATTTGACTCTGCGCAACCGACTGGCCCCCGATGTAGGTCAGGCTCAGCATGTTTCCGATAGTATCGGGCGTGCTCATTCAGGACAGATTTCGCATTTCCAGGTTGGTGAAATATATGTACAAGTAGTATCGCATTTGTGCTTAGGCCTTGGGGCATCTTCATTCATGCCCGGGTGCACAGAGTGGTTCTGAGCTTTGCTTCCAAAGGATGAATCTAACGTGAAAATAAACAATACGCGCAGTTAGAAAGATAGATCTCTAAGAAGGCAAGTGCATAAGTATCACCCATTCGTCTCAGCATCACAGCGTACCGTTACGTTCCGTTTCTGGTGCCGACCGGACAGGCTACGTTATTGGAGAAAAACCACACGTCTCGTCTCGGAACCCAAACGCGCACGCGCCGTGGAACACCCACCACCACCACCACCACCACCACCACCACCACCACCTGCTGACAACCTCGACACAGCCCAGTGATATCCACCAGGACGATGAGAAAACAGCCCATCAACCCATCATGACGAGCGACGCAACCTCGAAGGAACCTTTTCTCCTCGGCTCGGTCCTCGTAACCGGAGGCTGCGGTTTCCTAGGCTACCACCTCGTCTCTCTCCTGCTCTCCGACCCGGACTGCGGGCCCGTCTACGTACTCGACATCAACACGACCAACAACACCCACGAAGGCGCAATCTACATCAAAGGTTCCGTGGCCGATCCCCCAGAGACGCTCTCCAGCATCCTAGACACCACGCAGCCCACCGTGATCTTCCACACCGCCTCCCCCAGCGCAACCTATGCCCCGCGCTCCTCCTTCCACAAGTCCAACGTCCGCGGCACCCAGACCCTCCTCGCCCTCGCCACCGCGAAGCCCTCGGTCAGGGCCCTCGTCTACACCTCCAGCATCGACATCTACGCCGACCCGCCCCTGCGCCACGCCAACGAGACGCACCCGCTCTGGCCCGACCACCCGGCGCCCTGGCGCGGCGTCAGCGAGTACGACCGCTCCAAGACCGTCGCGCACCGGCTCGTCCTCGCCGCCAACCGTCCCCCGGCGCTCTCCACCGCCGCCATCGTCCCCGCGCACATCTGGGGCGTGCGCGACCGCCAGGGGCTGAGCCTCTTCTTCGACACCTTTGCGGATCCGCGCCGCCCGCTCTGGCAGGTCGGCGCCGGGCGCAACGTCAACAGCTGCATCGAGGCGGGCAACTGCGCCTCCGCGCACGTCCTTGCCGCTAAAGCGCTGGTGGCCGACCCGGGCCCCGGCGGTGGCAGGATCGATGGCGAGGCCTTCAACGTGACGGATGGGGAGGATGTGAACTTTTGGGAGGACATCCGCGTGACGTGCGCCATGATACGTGGATGCTATGGCAATGGGGACGAGGCCATGCCGACCGTCCATGTGCTTCCGTCGTGGACGATGCGGTTGGTGACGTGGGTGGTGAAGTGGGTGTTGCTGATCTTCACGCTGGGGACGGTCGAACCGAGTCAGCCGCTCAGTAGGAATGGGTGTAGCTGGGCTACCCAGGATCATACGCTGGATGACACGAAGGCGAGGGAGAGGCTGGGGTATCGGCCGCGGCAGATTCGGAGAGAGGAGTTGTTGGCGGAGGCGGTGGAGTTTGAGAGGGAAAGGAGGAGGGCGGTGGCGGAGAAGAAACTCGACTAAGCTGGGGAATAGTAGTCGGAGGCGGGATGTCCCCGGGCTAATGTTCACCATGAGGAATCATGGAATATGCTCACTAAGTGTTGCGTGGTAATCGAATGTGATATAATGCTTCCCAAGTACTCGGTATCTCATGCGCAGTGTGGCCCATATAGCAGCCTGCCGAAGAACCTCTGGCATTCCAACAGCCAGCGTACACATCCAATAAAGCCCTGAAGCTGAGCGAGACCACGACATCCGAAAGCGAATTTTCTCTATATCCAGAAAATGAAAGTAAGAAGCAGAAGAGATATATCAAAACGCCAGCCAACACATCCGACGCTGATGCCTCTAGGTATAGATGAACCATTAACCAACAACACCGTAAACACACAACACAAAAGCCCGCCAGACTATGGCTTCGAGACCTGCTCCTTGCGGAAGAACTTGAAGTATCCGAATGGGATCACAAGCTGGAACGCAAGACATATCCAGAACCACTTCTCCGCAGCGCCAGGCAACGCGCCCTCGCTGAAATCAGGGAACGTGGTCGTCGCGACCAGGCTGTTTGGGCTCGTCGCCCTTGCCAACATCGTCACGGCCGAGCCAATGACCTGCGACCCAATCAGCGTGGCGAGCACGTGCTGCCGCGTCAGCGTGGCGAGGAGCATCATGCCGAAGCCGACGCCCTGGATGGAGTCCAGCAGGCCCAGCCACAGCCACAGGCACCGCGACAGGATCGCGGAGCCCAGGCCGGAGCTGACCCAGGGGACGTACCAGCCGATGCCGGAGCAAGCCCAGAGCATCTGCGCCCAGCGAGGGGCGCCGAGGCCGATGGAGAAAATGGGCAGGAGCCAGGTGTGCTCGTCGGAGAAGAGGCTGAAGATGTAGAGGATTATGGCCCATAGGACGACGAAGAAGCCGAGCGCCAGGACCGCGGTGGCCCAGTAAGGGATGTACTGCGACCCGAAGAGAAACTGCCAACTGCGGCCATACGGCGCCGAGAGCCAGTAGTTCTGGATGATGACGGCGATGAAGAACCAGGGGACGAGCTTGCGGTGCACGAGCGAGATATAAAGACCGGGGATGGATTCCGGGGATTGGCGGTAGTAGTCTGGCAAGCCGAGGAAGAGGACGGCGCCGATGATCCAGAGAAAGACGGCGATCGGCACGCAGACGACGAGAGCGAGGGGCACAGTGGTGTGGGCGATGTAGCCGGTGATGGTTGCCTCGGAGTTGGCGACCAGGGATCCCCAGTACCAGAGCATGAGCGTATACACTTGGGCGAGGCCAGCGACGATGATGGCACGAATGACCCATTGTTTTGTCGGGGAGCCACCTAGATGGCTGTCAGCGTTCGGCCCGCGAGACACAAAAGAAAAACCATATGGAACTCACCTTCGTCACCAAAGTTTAGTGCAAACATCACCCCGCCACTACTAGCACCAGCCGCGTACAAAACTGTAGCACACAGCTGGACCGTGTCCTGCGTATTACCATTGGAGATGAAGCCTGTGATGCCCAGAAGCATGAAGGCCAAACCGAAGAACAGCCAAGGTATGGCAATACTGAAGACCGCCTTGAAGTTGCGGATCATAAGCCACCACATAATCGAGGTGACGAGGTACACTGATCCAATGATGTACAGCTTGTTGGTCGTTTGCGAGGCCTCGCCCGTGAGCAGAGTGATCTGGTACGAGTTGACGGATAGGATCTGGCCAAACGCCATCATGAAGGCGTAGACGGGCCAGTCGCCGACGCGGACTGAGAGGACCCTGATAGAAAGCATCTTCGTTAGCGATTTGTGTACCTCAGACGTGACGGGAGGACGCCGGATAGAAACTCACTTCCTCAACCCCGTAGGCGCCTTGAAGTCCCTCCCCAACAAAAATTCATCATCAACATCTGGTTCTTGCGGTGAGCCAGCTTCCGTACTCATATATGACATGGTACTGTGGGGAGTAATACTACGATGTCTCTGCCGTCCGCGGCTGACGACCGACGAGTCCCTCATCTTCCCGTCCCTGCTCTCGGGCCGTCTGCCAAAGGGGCTCTTGCTCCGCGTGCGGCTAGCATCTCTCGATTCGATACCCAGCTTGGCGTTCCGGTACCGCTTGAACCACTCCTTCTCGCTCTTCTTGAGGAACTCCTCGATGCACAGGTCCGTGTGCGAGTTCTTGGCCGTGATGCCTGCGAGCATTTCCTCGAACTCGGCGTAGAACTCCCCGTTGGCGTCCGTGAAGGATAGGTCGACCTTTTGGAGTTTCATGTCGTGTCGCTCGCCGACGACGTCGGAGAGGGACAGCTGCGAGCTGTTGCGGTTGCCCTGCTGGTAGAAGCTGGGCTTGGGCAGCGGGAGGCCGGCGATGGAGTCGCGGAAGTTGTCAGGTGCGAAGCCCGGGCTGGTAGGCATGCCGCCGTCGTTCTGGGCGTGGATGGCGAAGCTGTCGAAGGAGGCCACACTTGCGTGTCCTGCGTAGCCCATGTTGATAGAGCTGGCCACCGAGTTGCGCGCCGAGCCGGGCTCCAGACTCGTCCATGGGAATTTGGGTGTCATCAGACCGGGAGTGGCGAGATTGTTGTTGTTGCTGTTGCCATTGTTGCTGGTAGTTGACATTGTAGAGGCCCGGAAACCTGGCGAGGCAATCCCCGGCGAAGGTAGCCCGGGAGAGACAAGTCCCGAAGACGCATCAGGCGATGTGTGCAGCAACGAGCTACGCACCATAGATGGCGACGAGATCTCCACCCTCAGCCCTGGCGTCGACGGTCTCGAGCCCCCAGGCGTGTCTGGCGCAGCGCCCGAGTCATTCGCATATGTGTTCAGCGACAGCAGCGATTTGCTCGTCAGGAGCTTCTTCTTCTTGCTTGCCTCCTTGAACGAGATGCGGATGGACTCGTCGTACAGGCTGTCGATCTGGTGGACCCACTGCTTCACAGGGAAACGCTGCTTAGCAGACCACGCGCGCATGAGTGCGCGCTTGTGCGGCTTGGATTCGAGGGCTTGTTTCAGTGCATGCCGGAACTGGTCCAGCAAATGTGCTGGCGTCATGGACTCGACCGTGAACCAAAAACCGGGCATCTGACCCAGACCACCGACACGCGCGCCCACACCCAGGGCACCCTTTCTGCCGAATTCGACGGCGACGAGACCAAAGGGCTCGTCACGGGAGGGGATAAGCGCGAATTCGGCACCGCTGAAGATATAGGGAGGAAGCTGGGTGAATTCGGGCTTCGAGAAGACCCGCTTCGGGTACTTCTCCATCAATTTGGCGAGCTTCAGGGCGGCGAACCTTCCGTATAGATCAATAACGGGACCAACTGCAATCAGCTGTGTCTTGGGGTATTTCTCGAGGATGCTGGGAAAGATATCGGCGATCAGATCCACGCCCTTCTGGAGAGACCAACGACCAACGAAGACGAACAGCTCCGCGGTCGGGTCAATCTCGAGACCCGCCCACTCCTGGGCCTTCACACGCAGATCGCCACGTGCAGCCTCGAAGGCCTGGTCGACCTCGATGCCATCCTTGCTGCTGCTCGCAGCGTCCTTGTCAGGTTCCCACGCGGCGGTGTCTGAAGGGTCGGGGTTGGGGAGTTGGCCGATGCTTTTCAAGGACCAGAAAATCGGATATCTGGCAAGCGAGCGGTCACCGTATTTCTTGGACACACCAACGGCACCGAAGCCCCTCTGGTGGTATCGCAGGTAGCTTGCACCGGCGTGGAGTAGGTTGAACACGGTGCCGTATTGCACGTACTTCTTCACTACTTCCATGGGCAGGTTGAAGACTTCGCAGACCTCCTTGGTCTCTTCGGGAGTGCGCATGGGCCAGAGACCTTGGAATTCGGCGTTATGGAGGGAGAGACAGACGGGAACAACCTGTGGCAGGAGGTAGAGAGGTGCAATGGCGCCGTGATAATCGTTAATATGGTAGATATCCACGTTGAATCGGCGGATAGCCTCGGCGATACACCTATTCCAGGCCGCGTACAGGATACCGGATTCGATATCGTCCATTCTGGCGATATAGGGTTCGGCTTTGGTCTGCTGGCGGAAGATGGGAGCATCGAGGAGGACGTAGGTGATGCTCTTCACCCTGTGGTACTGGACGTGTACTTCGTAGGATTCACCCATAATTTCGACGAACATCGACTCGGCGGGTTCGTCGATTGGGTAATCAATTCCACCGATACATGGAACGACCCAGATGAGGTTGATGTGGTCCAATGCAGTACTCATCAACTTGGCCATGACACCAAGACCACCAATCTTGATGCTGATACCCCAGTCGTCAATGTTGTACTCCATAGTGGCGATCAGCACCGTCCTCCTCTCGCCTGGCGCCTTCACGACGGGCAGGGGAGTCGAGGACGGAGAAGGAGAGATAGCTCGCAGGGCGATGCTCATCTTCTCCTTCTTCTCGTCTCCGTGTCCACTTGGGTGGAGGAGGCCGTTCAGTGAAATGAACATGTTCTTCGACTTTCTCTTGAAACCCTTCTTGTTGACCTTGACCTGGTAGAACCCGCGCATGTAGATCCAGCCAGCCAGCCCGGCAGTGACAATAGGAATGATAGCCAGAAGCCAGAACAGGAAGATCTGTATGTAAGCACTGCCCGTTGGTACGACCTTAATCGACCAGGTAGCGTCGTGTAGGACAATCTTGTAGGACAAGGCTGGCCATGTCGGGGTTTCCGTTATGTTCAACACATTCTCCGACAGACTGCTAGGTGCCAGTCTGTCAAGGATACCATCGGCGTCAATGTCACCGTAGATAAAGGTCGCATCCGCCTGGCCGTCTGGATTCATGCCCCAGATATTCACCTGGACTTGGGCAGGCCACTCGTACATGAAGTGCTTGTGCCACGTGTGGTTGTCCTCTAGGCTCATAGAGCTAAGGATGCCCTCATCGAAACCCCAGTCGTTGAAGTCGCCGTTCAAGAAGATGTGAGGGAATTGACGTCGGTGGGTAACGCCTTGGTCTCCGTGTTGAATGAAAGCCGAGGAGCCGAGAGGCTGGCTGAAGTACTGGACCATCAGGTGGTAGCCGTCCCAAGCCTGGGCGTCCGTTCCGCTCCAAGTCAGGGTGGTGATGCTTTCGCTCTCGCCTGTGTAGTTGACCCAGCTGCTCCAGCTCGATCCCCAGTTGGTGCTGTACCGCCACTTGGTAGCACCAGGAGCGCTGTGGTGGACAGTGAAGATCTCATTGTCATCCACGGTCACGAGAGAGGTGGAGTAATTGGCCTTCTCCGGAAAAGCGATGGGATTGGTAGGGAGGCCCTGTCGAAGGAGAAAGTGGTCGATCGAGTTGGTGGTTTTGCCAGCCGCAGTCGATGCATTAGAGACAGTCAATCTGTGGACGCCATCCTCAACGCCCGACAGCGTTGCCGTCCAAGTCCAGACTGTGGGAATGTAGCCGACAAAGTCACCGACGTCCGCAGCAACTGTCGCGCAGGTCGGTGTGCCAAAGGTTGTTGTGTTCTGGGCACCATAGCCAGTTGTCCAAGATTCGACATACACAGCCGATGTGACAGCGTCGCAGTCCATTTTGGTAGAGAAGCCCAATACAATCTCCACCTCGCCGGTCTTGTTCACTGAAGAATCAATCTGGAAGTCGTGCCCCGGCGAGAACTTGGTGATCATGGGCCCTGGAGCAACATAGTCGTCCTCGACGACAAAGACCTTGAACTCAAAAGGCGCGAGTGTGATGCTTGAGAAACAGCCAGCTTTGGCACTGGTGCCTGTCCAGTTTGTATTCGAGACAGAAGATGTTGAAAGCGTGTACGTGGGCTCGCTGGAGTTCATCAGATTCCTGACCACTTTCCCGGCATCGAACGGGGAAAGGAAGTCCGAGCCTGAAGTGCTGCAGTCGAAAGTATACGACGTTGTGGCGTTCTGGTTGTGATAGACCAGCCAGATGGGCGTGCTGTCGTTGGTGGAGACATCTGTTTGGGTCTCGGAGTTGTACCCTCGCACGACACTCCAGATGCCAAACTCGGTCGGCGTTGTGCTGCCGTCGAGCAGTTGGTAAGTTGTCTTGTTGGACAGTTTGCCCAGAAGCCATCCACCCTCGAGGACCGGGAACGTGTCCCGCAAAGAGAACATGTACTTCATGGTGTTCCTGACCGGGGCAGAAGGATCACGGTGATCCAGCGCTTGCGCCGCGTCGGTACAACCGGTAGTGGCCTTGTCCGCTGGCCAGTCGACGTAGATGCTGCTTCCGAGCGTGTAGCAGCCGTGTCGCATCCAGGCCTGGGATGGCGAGAAAGCCTGTCGACCGAAGACGTAGTTGTCGGCGGTACTGTCGACCAGGTACAAGTTTTGTTCCTCGCCATAGTAAACAAGCGGAATGCCTGGCATGAGCAACGTGGTAATCATGTATCCCAGCATCTGGCGCTGTGTTCCATATTCCACACCTGGCCAGCGGAAAACGTCCTGGTTTGCAACACCATACAAATGTCGAGGGTCGAATTCGCCGGTGTTCGCATTGTAGAAGTCGTTGGACAGCACCATCTCGTTCCACATCTCGACCCAGTCGGTGGGCAAATCGTAACCGGCCTCGAGGTTTCCGCTCATGCCCAGAAATCGCGTCAGAAAACGGTAAACGGAGTAGTGGAATGCTCCAGCGTCGAGCGCGCTGTTCCCAGGGTCGCGGAGGAAGTACTCGCTGGAAGATTCGTTCCAAGCTGAAGCCAGGGTCTGGGCGGTCGCAACATCATCAAGCCACATATCGAGTGAGCGCCCGCGTCCCACCCAGATCGACCCCAGGGTGTTACCAGAGGTGATCTCACCAACCAACATGAAGTTTGTCTTGTTGTATTCCCTCGCACACTCGCGCATTTTCGAAGCGTAGGAGGCTTGGGCGTCCACAGTCACCTGCATTGCCTTGTCCACACGGAACCCATCGATATCGAGCGCGGCGATCGTCATGCACGAGAACCTCTCGAGACGCTCCCGGACGGGGCTGTACCACTCGCGCAGACGGTCTTGCACGGAGGCGAATTTGGCCAGCTGTCGCTCCCAATCGGGGAAGACACCGAAAGCCTCCACATCACCGAACTGGTCAAAATCGCTGTCGTAGCAACCGACAAGCTGCTCGGTGACGGTCGAGTTGACCTGCTCGCCTGTCTCGTACCAGAAGGTGGGATAGTCGCAGGTTTCATTGTACTCGTTACCAAAATCGAAGTCGAGGTATCGCCGGCTAGTCTTCCACTGGACTTTGTGTTCTTTGATGGAGAAAGGCGTGCTTGTGTTGAGGTAACCCTCGAAGCCGATCAGATCGCCGAGGCTGGATCGCATGTGAAGGTGAGCAGTTGTCAAGGTTGCAGTCATCGGCGGTCTACTTACGTTGCCATTGTGTTGTCCAGGATGACATACATGCCCCGAGCGTGGATCTCGTCGACAGTATTCTGCCACATAGTCAGGTTGCCAAAGTGCTTGTCCAGGAGCGTCAAATCGAGCGGCTAGTCTCCTCGGTCAGCAAGAATGTGAATGCGCGGCAATCTCTCACGAGCGACCTACGGAATATGCATCGGCGCCCCATGGTTGGTTGATGAATGGAGATCCGGCAATGTAGATGCCCTTTCCTCGCGGTTAGTATCCAGAGACTCGTCGCAAACCCCCCCCCCCTCCTCCCCCCAGAAAAAAAAAAGGAAAAGAAAACCGAAGCAAGACAAGCGATCGTGTGCGCACCTTGATGCCCATGCCCGCGACGTAATCCAACGAGTCGATCAGTCCCTGAAGATCACCACCATTTCGGATCTGGGTGGACATCATGTCCGTCTCGAAAACCGTGCCATTGATGTTGTCGTTTGTTGGATCGCCATTGACGAAGCGGTCCATAAAAACAGTATAGAAAGGAAACCTCCAGTTGTCGGGCGACTTGTGATATTTGTGATCAGTCCGTTCAGCTATCCAATAGTCGAGGGGGTTCGTTGCGGTCTTGTTCGCATTAAGATTATATTCTTCCTCGGTCGCATCGTATACAAGGCCTTGAACGAGGGTAGTAGAGCAGCATAAAAGAGAGATGGCGGGAAGCCACGAAAAGGAAACCATCGTCACCACCACCCAAGCTCACATGAAGTGAGCGCCTGGCAGGGAAAGACGACAGCAGGGGAAAAAGAATGGAAGGGCGTCTTGAGAAGTACAACCCGAGTCTATCCTCCACTTGCAACAACGACGACGACAATAGCGAGTGACGGCAGCTACAACAGCCAAGGAGTGACGAAGGTGAAATCTAAAGGCAAAGTTGAGGAGATGTTGGAATAGCACCGGATAGGCACAGGATTCCACGGCGAGCCCTACCGTCGGGACCTCCCACAAGGATGGCCTGGAGGGGCGATTCTGACAGTGCGACCCTCACCAAGGGGGGGGTTCGCCCACGGCGGATGGGGTCTCTTGCCTCCTATTGTCCACATGGGACAGCCGAGCTAAACTTAGCTGAGCAACAGGCATATCCACTCCATGGCCGCGGATTGTTCAGCAAGCATCTTCAGCCACACATGGGTGAAAGAATTCGCAAGGGCGAAAAGGGGCAGGGCGGATTGTGTCCGTTAGCAACTGGTGTGGGGAG
>MUZH01003760.1:0-22633 GCA_003012965.1 Juglanconis oblonga
GTATAATATACCGGGTTACCCTGCTAAAGTTAGATATTTATACTCTTCGCGATATAAATATAGCGCTAAGTAAGCGTTATAAAGCAAAAAGGACTCGAGTCTAAGATAGAGGAGACCTTTCTATATTTAATATAAGGAAGCTTTTAATCGAGAAGGGTATAGTTAGTAAGGAATTAGAGGAAGAGCGTGAAAATAGTAGTATATCTAAACGGAGGCGGACGGGTTTATAATCGTATAGCATTTGCTATAAGACTAGCTATAATATGCGAATATATCTAGAAGCTAGAGAAATAGATAGCGACGATTATTCCGAGTAGTTTGAATAAATTTTATATATTATTATAGAGTTCTGGTCAATTAAAGTAGTAGGTAGTGCGAAAAGTGACCGACTCGATATTATAACCGACTCGATATATAACTACGTTATAGATTTTATAGCTATATTTATAGCTTAGAAATTAATATATATATGGGAATAACTAGTATTACGGCTCTATATAAGATATAGTAGAGACTCTAGTACTAGCTACTATAGTAGTTTATAAACTAGAATATAGCGCTATTATATATACTAAAACGCGTACTTAAACTCTATACGAAGACAGAGACTTTATCTCCTCTCCCTTTATATAAGATAGAAATAAATAAAAGATAGTTATCTCTACTTCTTACGCTATTTAATTTAAATATATTTATATATTAAAGTTTACCTCATACTATTTAGTACTCTAGACGAATAAGTATAAATTAATAAAGTTGAATAGAAAATAATTACTACTAAAGATATACGGCAGTCCGCCCTAATCTTAATTATACTTAATCCTATGCTTTACTTCTCTTATACGAAGAGGAATCGTCTAGACGATTATAAGTCCCTTTAAATGTTAGAAGTATAATAGAAGTCGTATATAGATCTCTTTTCGTAAGGAAGGAAATTAAAGGATTATAAGTCCTTTCGTACAGACTTAGGATTATATATAGTATATTATTATACTTCGAAAATAAGTTTCCTAGCCCTAGATAATCTATCTATAATAACTATTAGTATATATAACCTTAGGGATAATTAGGAACTATAATAATAGAAGTAGCTAGAGTAGGCAGAGCAGTAATAGAAGGAGGAAGATAAGGAGTATTAGCTTACGCTAGAAGAGATAGCAAAGAGCAGTACGATTCTAGACCGCTTATGCTGTACAATGTATATTATCAACCTGTAAACATTCGTGGAGTAACGGGCCTTGCAAGGCGAACGCGTTTGATAATAGAGCAGTATTAATGTATAAAGTGCTCCACTAGGCTCTAGACCTCGGTTTATGCAAGCTAAACAGAAAGTAGCTAGGTGTGGTATAAGACAAAAGTATAATAATAATACCTATTTAGCTAAGCTGTAATATAGGCTGTACTAGCGTTAAAACTATTAATACAGAATATCTTCCCTGGAAATTATATACTAATGGGTTAAGGAGAACTGCTACTAGTTATACTTAACTATAACTTTTACGCATTATGCGCAAAACCCTCTAATAATACTTTATCTAGTGAAATAGTCTTAAATACTATAAGCTATAGTAGGTCTAGATTACATAAGGCTATTTTAAGTAGCTAAATTTATAATAAAAATATATATAAAGGGTTGTTTTTTTCTCGATGTATAGAGTTTAAGTATTATTTTGCGTTTTTACTATTAATAGTACTATATAATCTTATATGCTAAGCTTTCGAACATCCTCTATTATATAAAGGAAACTCTTATAGCTTTTATAGCTATATTAACAGTTTATAAAAAGATTTCTATGTAATAGCTTAAAAAAAAGGGGGGGGGAACTATAACTACTGAAGTATGTTTATAGAGTTAAGCCTCTTAAGGGCTTAGCAGACGCAAAATTTGAGCTAAATAGAAGAACAAAGCTATATTCCTATCTACTAATCTATCTTATATAGTTTTCCAAAAGCAGATTAATTAAGTATAAGGATATACGATGATATTATTCTAAAATAATAAGAAATGGAATAATAATAAGAAATGGAATTCAGAAATCTTATCGAAATAATGTAAGACAACCTTGCTTCCATTCAATGTATTCGAAATAATTTTTCTTGTCTACCTGTCTATTAAGACGAACGAGAAATCAATTGAGACCTTTCGGCAAGCCCTAGAGCGACTTGTCTTATAGGTACTGCCGCTGTGATCTCTAACATTGGCATGTTAGCTTTCAGCGTTATTGTAATCCAGTTGCAAACCTCAAGGGCAACAAGCAAGTCGACGCCCTGGTATGTGTTAGTACGAGAGAGAATAGTAATACAATGCACCAGAGCTATGGGAGAAAAGGAAGGAGATACTTGCATATGTGTATATAGCACGATCGCTGTCAATCTCCACCACATCTGTTCGCAGCATATCAGCCAGCTTTTGGCGAAGGGCATCCAGTATAAGGAGCGTAGCTTCATCGCGTGTTTGACATGCAGACAACTTGGTCTGAAGCAGCACGGCGCCCCCCAAGACCGCTCGCTCCCCCGTCGTCGGCGCCACTTGCACTAACAGAGGTCTCCGAATTAGATGCCAAGGGCCTGAACCGCAGCTCTCCGAGGTAAGCTGGCACGGCAAGGTTGAACTCGCCGAGGCTCGTACACCTTGACGAAGACCTTGGCACCCTTCTCAGCCAGCACACGGACATCACGCATCGCGCCCAGATCAACAGCCACAGTAGAGAGCTCCTGTGCGCGTCGATCGTAGGCTAATGCGTCCTGGAAAGTGTTTCCGGCGGCGTAGTTGGCCTGGCCGGTATTTCCATAGAGACCGGGCTGCAACGCTGGATAGCATAATGAAGAAGTCGAGAGGTCGCGACGAGTCAAAAATCCTATGGACGTTCCAGGACCCGAGGACCTTTTGTCGTATCGCGAGCTGCCAGTCCTCAAAGGTCATCATCTCAAACAGAGCATCGCGGAAGACTGCTGCAAATCAGCCTCTAGGCGCTGCTTGGCTACCGTAATAAATGATTCTACATATGCCGACGGAAAATGGGTGACATAGTGATTGATATAAGCTTAGGACTTCAAGAGCATAAAATACCTCTACTGCTAAGATAAGGACACAGATGCAATAATTGAAGTTCCGCCTAGGTATAGGCCTGGAAAGTTTAGCTAGGAACCTTGAAAGGCTTATATAGATTGCAGGTCAACTAACCTACCTAGGTAGCTTTGAAAGTTTCAAATCTTAATAGAGAGATCATTTGTAAAGCTTCCCCTCCTCGGGATATAAATTGCCGAAGATATGTTGGAGATTAGAGCATTGCAATCCTGAAACGCCTTCTTCAGTGGAATATAAGGAATGTGTTGCTTGGCTACTTGTATCATCTTTTGATCTTTCTGTCTAACGGGCTTCTAAGTAGCTCTAAGGAAGGAGGCAACTGGTTTAATACATCTATTTTCCCCTGCATATATGCTAATATCGCTAGTATATCTCTTCCCAAGGTGTAGCTGCTTATTCATTTTAATTTAATTGAATATAAAGAAAATTTACGCATGCTGTTAAGCAGCTTGCAATTGTTTTATGGCTATAATAGTAACATCTAGGAGCAAGCTGTCAGGCTTATACAGATAAGTTAAGGGATATAGCAAGATAGGATAATAGAAAGGGTTGTTCTAGCTTCCTAGCACATCTAAGCACAGTCGAAGCTCAGGATTAGCACTTCTCTCCAGACTAAGAGATATCTTTCAAATATAAAAAGGGGGAAGAACACTAGTATAGGGAAAGGAAAGGAGAAGGATAAGAATTAGCAGTTTCTTATAAGACCTCTATAGATTATAAGCTTATTTAGAATATCAAATTTCCCTACAATCCAAAATACGCTTATTACCTCCTAAGATCGTTGTTATCTATCTACTCTAGTTGAAGGGCTATTATTTTTCTCTCTTACTATTAACGGCACTATATAATCTTATATGCTAGGCTTTCAAGTATTCTCTATTATATAAAGGAAACTTTCATGGCTTTTATAACTATATTAACAGCTTAAAATTCAAAACCCACCTAAAATATTAAAAGGGCATTTTATTGTATAAATAGCTACCCTTGCCTAGGAACGAGAAAATCTGCTAGGCTCTCTCTTACTATAAAGAGCGTGCTTAGATAGCGAGTTCAATATTGCGTCTGCCTAATATATTATGAATTTATTATAGATTAGGATTCTACGTTGCTATATTAACGATTTAACAGGATAACAAACCCTTACTATTGGAATAATTGGCATTGCGGCTCCGTACGAGGCATAGTAGAGACTTCGGTGCTAGCTACTTTAGTAGTTAGCAGACTAGAACCAGGCGCTGTTATATGCGCCTGAAACGAGTACTTAGACTCCGTACGAAGATCAGAGACTTCGTCTTCGCCCCCATCGCGTTATGTGTTTCACTATCAGTACGTACGTATTAAGAAAGGCCATTTAATACTTGTATAAATTTTATTACAATAAATCTTTTGTTGTAGCAGGTGTAGTATTACTATAAAATATATAAAATCATACTACTATATTATAAATATACTATAGGGGTTTAAAATATATGTAGTAGTACTAACTACTATATAATACATTTAGAAGTCTGCACTCGCCCATCTAGTGGCCGACATCAGTCTAGGTAAGAAAAAAAACGGTACTGATAATGGTGTCGAATGCCGGTGGATTTGAGTTTTGGTAATTCAGTATATAAATAGGCGGGACTGTTGACCCTGCGTAAACTTGTTTGGGAGTCGATAAATGATTCCCAGCCCCCCCCCCAACCTGTCCTTGGCCGAGGACCGATTAACGATGATACTGGTTGATATTTCATCGGCTGTTCCGAGATTGAAGCTTAATAAGTATAATGACCCAAGAATTTGCGCTTGGTTTCCTGCGGGATGCATTCAGGAATAGAAGCAGGCTTTTATGTTGCAGAAGACTACGCTACATTGAGAATTGGAGATAAAGTTGGATCGAGTTGCAAATTGCAGGTGGTACGGCCCAGAAGGTTGCTCGGATGCGGCTCTTTTGGCGATCTGAAGACCTAATCCGCCCAGGATCCACCTGTACCTGTCCATATCGTTTCGAGGTATCTATAACGATTTGGTCGCCATAACGATACGATCCGTGGGACGACACAGCATCTCTCGGTGAGTGACAGCGATCTCTCGCTACTTTCTCCATCATAGTTTCTCATGATGTACAGGGAAAAGACAAAGTAGGGTGGATGGCAGTAGTAGGCAATATGCGACTAATTCTCTTATCTGGATCTAAACCACCTAGACGACGGTTTTTATTCAGGCCGCGCGGGGCCCACTTTCATGATGACGTTGTTGCGAAGTGCGTTTCGGATCGCTAGCCTCGTATTGTATAACGATGAAATTTCGTCCAAGCAACCTATTTAAATCCATATATTGAGGCGGAAATAACTCTCTGCCCAGTCCTCTTCTTCGCCTGAACTGGAGAGAATACTATGTAGTCTCCATCTGCGTACATATAGCAAGGGTAAATACCCTGGGTGGATAGTAGAGAGGAAAGGGACTTCTACCCATATCAATATACTCGGTATATCGATATAACGCTATTTTTTAGGGGGAAGGGGAGGTGGGAAGATGAAAACAGGTAAGGGTGTACTATTTATGGATATTGTCAGTTCGGGCCTTCGAAATTGTCGAATATGTTACGTCGCACGTTGGCTCAGAAGATATGATTTGTGGCTGATTCAAAATTCGCTGTTTCTATATTAGTGACCAGGCATGGTGGCAAGTGAATCAGAAATTCAGCTGCATTATCAAATAACAAGATTCTGGCGAGTAAATGCTGTTATGACATCTCCCAGGTTTGGGTTGCTGTTATGAATTAAGTTGATGCCAGTGAGGATTACGTTTCCAATACTGTGGTACGGGACCAACAAGGGAAGGACCTTATCTTGAAATATCGCCGCGCTGAGCCATTGGCAGTCTCCGACGGATATTGCCAAGCTGATAAAGTGCATGCATTTTTGGCCAAAAATCCTTATTGGCAATTTGTGCCGCGTGCTTCCATGCTTACGACTTGGCGTCAGCGATTTGGCCTCTCGCCTAAGACTGACTTTCGGGCGCCCGTTCAACTTTGTGTGAGATACCTTGTCTTAAAATTTTTGTGTTGAAAATCTCTCCCCGGTAACAAATCAGGTCAGTCCGAAGCTACGAGGCAACCGCCAAGTGTGTTGTCCTTGGAAGATTGCACGCTTCCCGGACACCACTGCTGTCGACGACTCGACGTCTAAGTTATCGCACTGACTGGGTCACCACGAGATTCGTTTAGTCAAGCATGCCTTTTGTGGGGCAGGCCATGATAAGCTGCCGTGTCAGCGCTAGGCGTTCTGAGCTGGGCCATCCCTTCCGTCTCCGCCAACCGAGGTCAGTGATTTCTTGGCCGTACGACGCCTTCAGGCCAGTCACCGGCGATCTCATGACACCTTGCCAGAGACTGGCTTCCAGATCAAGACAAAATGCTTCTCTGTAGCCACCATGCAGTCTAAAACCCACCACCAGGTAATGCCAAGCTTGGGGGAATGGATGTTCAATTGCGCCGAGAATGAGCCCTTGCGCCGAACGCCCAGACGCCATTTCTATGCTATTGGAGGTCTCGGGGGATCCAGGGCACCTCCCTGGGGTCTCTCCATCTATCGTCGCCGTGAGATGAGCAGGGGTCGAATTATGATTATGTAAATGACTCCAAACTCCCCCCAGCACCTGTCGTGAGCTTCACTTTTATGTCCTGGCTGTCTTTCTCTCATTTTCGTCCGCCTTGCCTCGCCCACCAGAGAATCATCATCAAGCCAACACGCTTGAGAGGGCACTCGTCTAGGCTGCAATACCCGTGCGACAGAGATCCAGCCACAGGCGACAGCCACGATGGGGTTTCTCGACTTTGTCAAGAGCGAGGAGAAGCGAGCCTCCTCACCTGAGGATGATGCTGTGCAGAGGTTTGAGACTGGGCCCGGCGAGATTGAAGAAGGTGGCGATGAGCTGCATCGTGGGATGAAGCCGAGGCAGTTGAGTGAGTATACCTAAGCGCAGCCACGAAGACCGGTGGTAAAGTATTTTTGCTAATGCGTGTCGTCAGATATGGCAAGTTTGCCTTACCCCGGGAAGATTATTCATCTACCCCGACGAAAGTAACCTGAGAAATGGCAGTGGAGCTGACAACGTGAAACCACTTAGATGGCAATCGCTGGTGCAATCGGGACAGGACTCATCATTGGGTCTGGCACAGCTCTGAGGAACGGTGGCCCCGGCTCGATGCTGATCGGGTACATTCTTATGGGATTTATCGTCTATATCGTCATGGTTGCGCTCGGCGAGATGGGTGCATGGCTGCCGCATAAGAAGAGTTTTTCTGGATATGCCTCTCGTTTTGTTGACCCGGCCTTTGGGTATGTTATTCGCAGTCTAGTCTTGGTCCCGGCCTTGATATACCATTCTTTATGCTGCCCACTTGACTGACGCCCACGACAATAGCTTTGCGACGGGATGGAACTACTTCTTCAAATACGTTATCGTGTTGCCGAACAATTTGACCGTAACTGGCATCATAATTTCATATTGGAGACCTGATCTAAACATCTCGATCTGGATCGTGGTCTTCGGTGCGGCTATCATTGCTCTCAATGTATGTGCGGGAAGTCCTGATTTCTCCGTCCTGAAATTTACAATAGATATAGCTCGTTCACGTCAGTTTCTTCGGTGAAGCAGAATTCTGGATGTCCCTGCTGAAGGTGAGTAATTTTTACCCAGTTTGTCTTTTGAAAACATTGAAAAAAAACCACCAAAAAAAAACCGCTAACATAATTACCAAACGCGCAGGCCCTCGTCATTTGTATGCTTATTTTGATCTGTTTCATTGTCGCCCTCGGCGGCGGCCCTGATCACACCCGACGAGGATTTTGGTATTGGCAAAACCCCGGTGCCTTTAAAGAATATCTCGTGGATGGAGATACGGGCCGTTTTCTCGGCGTCTGGGCCTCGATTGTCCAAGCAACCTTCGCCTATCTCGGAACAGAGCTCGTCGGTGTTGCTTTCGGCGAGACACCCAACCCGCGCAAGAACGTGCCCAAGGCGGTGAGACAGACGCTCATGCGAATCTGCTTCTTCTACATTGCCGGAGTGATCAGCCTTGGCATGGCGGTGCCATACAACAACGATAGACTCATCAGCGCGGGCAGTGGGAAGACGAATGGTGGAGCATCGCCATTTGTTATCGCGGCTGAGCTCGCCGGTATTCCCAAGCTTGACAGTGTCATCAATGCATTCCTGCTTGTCTTTACCGTCTCGGCCGCTAACTCCGATATCTATCTGGCTTCGAGAACAATCTGGGCCCTGGCCAAGGAGCGTCAGGCACCCGCTATTTTCCACAAAACAAACAAGCGCGGCGTCCCGGTTGCTGCGGTCGCCATCTCGTCACTATTCATCGCGCTTGGGTTCATGAACGTCAGCGAGGACGCGAGCACAGTCTTCGGCTATTTCGTTTCGCTAGTCACCGTGTTCGGTGCACTGAACTGGATCTCTATTCTCATCAGCTACCACTGCATGCTTCAGGGAATGAAGGCGCAGGGAATCCCCAGGAGTGTGATGCCATACCGTAATCCTCTACTGCCGTGGGGTGCATACCTGGCGTTCGGGATCACTATACTCGTCATCTTTTTCAACGGGTTTGCATCGTTCATGCCGTTCAAGATTGACAAGTTCCTGACGAGCTACATCGGCATTCCCGTATATGTTATCAATATCTTCTGGTGGAAAGTATTCAAGAAGACCAAGAGGGTGAGACCGGAGGAGATGGATTTACAGACTGGACGAAGAGATATGGAGTGAGGGCACAAGGCCAATATTTGTGAATGAGCATGTACATATAAATTCGAACGTAATTCTTTTGCATGTGTCAAGTGCTCACTGTCCAGGATCTAGGATTGACCACGGTCTTTTCGGTAGTGTCCGTCAAGTGTCCATTATGCTCAACTGAAATGCGTCAACAATGACAACGGTCGTTCATTTTCGAATGAGTTCATCTACCTAGCTGCTGGGATCCTAGACAGTACCTCCCAAGGTCAGTTGGTCCCAGCTTTGTGGTCTAGATCTTGACCTCAGACGCTCTAAGCACAGCCACCACCTACCTACCTAACGTATACAGACTTGCAAAAAACAAATCAAGGGCTCTATTTTTAGTGTTTTGTTGCAATTCGAAGAACAACAATTGGATCGCACCCTTCAGCGGATGGCTGGCAAGGTCGAACCAGGTGGCGAGCCGGCCCGGCCTCGAGGTCGACCACTGGCCGAAACAGGTCAAAAGTCAAGGTCATGAGCCCAAAGCGAGTGGAAGCACCAACAAATTCGGCTTGGGTCATGCGGACAAATGATTTTTGACAATGTGCCCGAATCAGGGCACACTTAGCCCATGCGGTCGCCACGGCCACACGCAACTATCTGCCACCAACGTCGCGCAACATTCAATCTCCAGCAAGTTGCAGAGCTGGCTTACCTTCGCATAGGTTGAAACTAATAATAGTAATGTTGTCATTTGGTAAAAGGCAGTAGTTGGATTTCTTATAAATGTTATCTCGCGTTGCTCCTCCGACTGAGAATGGCTTAGCATTTCCCAACGCATCTCATAATCGCCACCATTCTTGAATCGGACCAAAGCAATTCTCATATTTAAAACAAGGCCCTAAGTGCGACTTCTTTGTAGAATTTAGCCAACCCGGTATCATACGTGCCTGAAGTCATGGGGTGGTTCGGAAAGATCTGGCGCCGCGACAAAAGGACTGTCCACAACTTGAATACCACTCCACCCAACGAACCGTGCGTAGTTAAGAATAACAGCTACGGATTTCCTGCGATTCACCGTACACCAAAGGACAAGTCTCTAGATATCTACGAATTAGAAGATCCGTACAGATACCAGAAAGTGAAGGCTGCTGAGAAGTTCATCGACCGAAGCAGCTCTCAATTCGCCGACCACCACCATGCAGTGATCCAAGTCTCTGCAACACGAGGAACTACGAACCACAGCGCGATGGGAAGTGTTTGGGAGCGGCATGGCGCAAGACGGTGCAGGGAGGGGCACAGGCCGTCAGCTGCACAGGGCGACCTTGCCTCAGAGTTTAAAGGGACATCAGCTAGGAATATCTCAGAAAGGGCCATGGGGTTCAACAATGGATGTGAAAACATCGATAGGGTTGGGAGGAATCATAGGAGAGGGCGTATTTGAACAGCACAACAAATAAGCTTGGTACATGACGAGTGATTGACTATAATTTGCGGGCTGGAATCACAAACCTTGGATGCTCATATATGTATCACTCAAACTTCCTGTCCCTTGGACTCATTCACGCTATGCACCATTGAATATTTATTTGCCTTGACTGAGATTCGTGAACATGCTGTAGTGTAGTCTGGCCACGTCTGATGAGGCTCCCAATCTACTTATATCAAGAAAAGGTCACGCAGAATTATGTACCAGATTCAAAATATTGGTGGACTCTATTACCAAACCCTCCGCATCCCTTCATCTGGTGCCTATTCGACCAATCAAAGTTGGCACTTCAAGCGCCAATGAACCATTTCGATTTTGAACCGAAGCGGCGAAGCCGCATGGCTTCATCCACCACTGACTGTGTACCGTCCGAAAACACGCCATTTCTTGCCCCATTCCCATGCCTTTATCTGCTCTCAGGTCCACCCTGGTGACCTAAGTTCTTTCCAGGGTGTTGCGTGAAATACCAGGAGATCGGGGTTAGCAGCCCGAGCAGTCCGATGGCGTGATATTGCGACCAGCGAGGACGGAGTGGGGTTAAAAGCGCCAGTACACAAATGCCTTCCTAGGCGAGTTCACCCTCAAAGCTCACCAAACTGCCATATAACTAAATGAGCCAAGATATTCCAATTCACATAAACGTTGCAAGGAGCTACCATAAAGCATGACCGCCGTCCCGTCACCTATCCTGGATCACATTGTGATTCTCGTCCCTCATAAGACCCTCCTCAACCTGCCGTCATGGCTCACTGAAGCCTTCACCGTTCTACAAGGCGGCCGCCACGCCGATGGTGTCACTGAGAACAAGCTCATTCTCTTCCACGATGGTGTTTATCTCGAGTTGATCGCCTTCATCCCCGGAAAGGAAGAAGAGAGGAAATCACACCACTGGGGTCAACGCCGGGAAGGCCATATCATCGACTGGGCAAACACCTTGCACAATGAAGATGATCTAGCGGTCATCCGAAATCGGGTGGCAGGTGCTGGTGCCGGCATCAAGTACAGTGACCCGAGACCTGGCGGGAGACTGAGGCCTGATGGCACCGAGTTGAAATGGGTGATCTCGTCCCCATACATCGACGATACTTCAGGAAAGCTCCGCGGCTTTGTGGGAGGAGAGGCTCCGTTCTGGTGTCTGGATCGCACGCCACGAAATCTTCGAGTTCCCTATCACGTGGGGGATAACGTCCAGCATCCCTGTGGAGCTCTGGGAGTTATAGGAGTATCGGTCTCGGTTCGAGACGTACAGCTGTTCGAGAAGTTGAAAGATATCTATGATTCCCTGCAGGGTCAGGAAGGGGTTCAGCCCAAGGAAAAAGAGGTCGGCGCTGCCAACGTCTATATCTGGAGTCTCGTGGTCCCCAAAGCTACGGGCGGCAACAGTATGCAACGTACGCTGAGACTTGCTCAAATTGACCCTGAAACCTTTCAAAAAGGGTCTCTGGATGTCTACGTGGAGCTTTCCCTTTTATCGAGCAGTGGCGGATCTGTCCGTGGTCACCTTGGTGATGATAGCTGGCTCGTCGAATTCAACCTCAAAGCTTCAGTTTAATTGGACTCAGTTTTTGCCGCATCCGCTTGCATCACGGTCCTCCATATGATAGATACTCCAGATAATAGATACTCAGAGTTTGTATATCAGTTCGTCAGTCTGTCCTTGATGATCTTGTCATGACTGGCAATTCCATTTGTTCTATTTTCTATCTATCCAAAAAGTGGCCGTTCCGACTCGGGTATACTGTGTCAGTCCGTCTATATATAAACCATTTTGAAGTCATTACATAAAGATATATAAAAGTATTCAACGCTTGCATTCTGTTTCGAAGCCATCAATACACAAAATGAAATAGTATTTAATTAAGTCGTCGAGCAAACACGTATATGTTGATGTTCAAAGGGATCCTTGGAAAAGCGCTTCTGATGTTTAGTAGTTGAATACCATAAGCGATGGGTTCAGCACGAGGGGCGTAAGTGCATGAGAGCCTAGAACCACTGCCATAGGAACAATGGCGGTGAAGTCGGTTATATCCCAGCCGCGAGGCGCCCAGTGGGACAGATATATCATACCGCCTGTGAGTATGATAACAAAAATGTACCTGTGGGCTCAATCAGAACTTCGATCTCTGTGTGGTAAGCTGAGGTTGTGACTCACAGATATTTGAAGACGTTCAAGATTTTGGGGACTTCCTGGAAGAAATTCGAGTTCACTTTCTCCTTGGATGTAGCGCCCCATTGCATGTCGATATGAAGTAGATGCGCGAGCAGGGCAAGGCTGACATGGAAAGATAGGCCGCCGAAGAAGACCGCCATCATGGGAGTCCACATGAAATTCTCGAATAGTGAGCCGAGTAGTGAGCGCTCACCGGTACGGTAGCGAATAGTCGCCAGCGCTATACCACCCGCGAGGTTGAAGACGACGAGGAGAGAGACGAACACTTTCCAGGAAGGCATATAGAAGTGGTCTAGGCTGTCATCAAACCAACCCACTATGAAGTAGTTGAGGACTGTCATGGGCAGGCCAACGCCGATGGCGAAGTCTAAGTAAGAGTTAATCCCCAACTCTTAGCTGAGTATGTGTGCGGTGGCTTACATGAGCAAATATAGGCGAAAACACTGATTTTGGACGAGAGTTGCATGCCTGATCCGAGAAAAGTCCGAATCAGGGGGGTGAAAGGTCCCTTAGTCGGCCATTTGTAAAATGGGTGGAAGACCATCTCGCTGCACCCATACGCGTACCTACGTCGAATGTAAGCTTCTGAGAACCATGAGACAGTCCCTGGAAAGAGTGGAAGAGAACGTGTAAGACTCACTTTTGCCATCGAGCAATCTCATCATATATCGTGAGAGATACACCCTCCTTGAAACCATCACCGTGGTAGCTCGCAATGCGGACCGTGCTGCCCTTGATCTGCATTCGAAGAGCGATATCGAAATCCTCGGACACGTGGCTTTCGGACCAGTATGAGATGTAGCCATCCACCTCATCACCTCCAACGTCCTGCACAGCAGCCCATCGGATGAAAGCATTGTGGCCGACGAATGGAGCAACTTCACCTGAGCCGATGGAGAATCGAATGGCGGTATACACCATGTTCGTAAAGAAGGTGATGCCATTCTCGAAATAGTCCCAAGCGACTTGCATTACACCCGTAGAGTGTTGGACGATCGCGACTTCCGGAGACAGAAACATTTCAGCTGCACCGTAGAGGAGACAGTCAACAGGCTAAGTATGTATGTTAGAAGCGTGTGTTGCTGTTGCTGTTCAATTAGGAAAGGAGACTCACAACTCGCGTGTCGGAATCCACAATGAGGATATACTCTCCGATTCGGATATTCCCTTCGGCCATAGCTCGAGGGTTCTCCCTCAACACACGATCCAGACACTGGTCGTATATCTCATCAAGCTCATGCTCCTCTAGCATCACCGGATCCGTGTCATTGCCGTTGGGCTGCTGGGCACCCCGGATGTCCACCGTTTCTTGCATGTAGGCTTCGACCCTTTGGGAGATATTGAGGGCGAAGTTCATGTTCGAGGCTTTCTTGAACTTGCCCATACGCTGGAACCCGTCGTCCCCATGTTTGGGTCTAGCCACCCAGCCAATTTCATTGTCGTGGTAGAAGTCCCTGCGGACCTGTGCCTGTTCCTCCGGCAAGGCCCGCATACCGTCGTCGTTGATAAAGATGGAAGCCGTTCCACCGCGAGACTCGTAGTATGAAATGGCAGCTTGAAGACTCCTCACAGTGGGAATGATGACAGTTTCCATGCCCTCCTTGTAGACCGGCATTTGGATTGTGATATGGGGTGGTTCAAAGCCTAGCGCGTAGGCTTGACGAAGATTGGGTTTGATGCATGAATAGGTCCGAGAGTTCTTTTTCAGACCACCAAGAGGCCCGATGATTTGCCATAAGTCACCAAAAATGACTTGGAAGAAAAACATTCCCGCACACATGAGGAATGGGCAGGCGGCGATGAGGGCGAGTCTCGTGTAGTTGCCGTCCAAAAAGCATTCAGAGACAAGTTGTCCAATTGAGAAACCGTAGACCAAGACGATGGCCAGACACACACCCATGCCGATGAAGAAAGCACTTTGGATCATTACTGGGCGATTGACAGACTCCAACTGGTCTGTAGCCTCTCTGTCCAGTGCCTCTTCGCTATCGCTACCATCCACCGGCGTTGCTGCCATCGCCATACCCTTCTCGGGTCCCACGGAAAAGTTGGAAACGGAAGCGGTAGGTGATTCCATAGGACTGGCACCAGCAAACGGTGGTTGTATCGGCGAGCTCAAGTGTGCAGTCTTGCCCCAGACGTAGGCCAAGAGCTTGTCCTCCATGTGCTGAGCATGAGTCAAGATCTTAGTGACCTCGTCTTGCCAGACGAGTAGGAGTCCCTCTTTCCTCAAGATGGCGGCATACTGAAATTTCTTCACGCTGGACGATGAGATCGAGGCAAGGGACTCGATAACCTGCAGTTGGTATCCACCTCTCATCACCAACCCAGTCTGCCCTTCATGCATACCTGCAATGATCGGGGTAAGCATGGCAAGACGGAGGGTGGCCAAGACCCCAACGTTCAGACGCTGTGCTGCACCGAGGAGCTGGTCGTCTATTACCTCAGGACAGCAGACGTAATTGCCTCGGGATTGTCGAAGACAGACTCCAAGTCCAAGGAAACCGTCATTAAGAGCTTGTTGGGGGATCCAGCCGTGGGCCGATATTCTGTTGGCCAGATAGTATACCATCTATAACATTGTTAACGATTGTTTAGCATCGAACGAGAGAAAAAGGCACAGCCCTGCTCACAGTTCGATAGCGGACTTCATCCTCGTACGCGTGTCCAGACGAAGAACCTGTGGTGTGTACAGATACGGGTCTGGATGTCGGTCTGGAGTACGAATTACGCCCCGAATGGCTTTCTCTGGCATATATCCTTGGCGGTGGTACAGGCTGAATAGCGTCGATATCGAGATCTTGGGCGGCAGCGACAGCAGGCGAACTTGGTTTTGCTCTCGCATCAGTGTGATCAGACGACCTATCCAAAGACCCAGCAATGAAGCTGTCCATGGAAACAGGCTTTGCCATCCTTGCCAGTGCTGCCCCAAAGCTGCTGGATGGACTGGAGAGGAGGGACGTCGCCTAAGGGGATGGAAATTATCGGGAACAAGTAGCCACAGGTCCCCGGATTCTGGCTGCAAAGTAGCGGCGACAGCGACGGATTTTGGGTACGGGCTGCGTTGCGAGCCAGGTTAGAGCAGAATAGAATCAAGAGACGCGGGAAGGAGGGCCGATATTCCTGTACCGACTGACACGTGAGACAGAGAGAATAATGGAGCTTCCTGCTGCTTTGGTAATGTGATCTGCCAGGTCGAAGATAAGTTTGGGGGATTGTAGCCAAGAGATTGGGAGGAGAATCGACCCTGATATGGCTCCAGAACGGGGCTCGAATGTTCGGAAAGTGCAGTATTGTCAACTTTGACGGTGGCAGCACAAGCCTTGGCGACTGTATGTGAGCAGCTCAAGAACTGCAGCCAATGCTTGTCAGATATCAACATGAAGATGCTCAGCTATCATTCAACTATTGAAGACAATCCAGCTGAGAGCTGGCCATGCAAAGCATCTGGCCAGATGCCTGCATGTTGGCCAGGTGTGGTCAACAAATTCTCGTGAAATCTTGGTTCGAGAGTGGCCACCCATCCTCGGTCAGCTCCTCGACCGCCTCCCCGGAAGGTTCAAGCGGGTGGTAAGCCGCTAAGGTGCAATACGAGGGCACCCAAAATGTACCGTCTTGGCATCTATTGCGATCCCGCAGGAAGGAATTCGCGTGGGAGTGGAGCCGAGATAGGCATATCAGCTTCGAATCTACAAGAGAAGTCCACACTCTCGCGCACGGGCTGGCCACTGAGACCCTCTTCTTCAATCCCACTATTTTCCCACTCGGGGCTTCTGCAGATTCTAGGCTCACAAGTCTTTTTTGATCCATGTGTCTCGGCACACTGCTGATCAACATCAGCCTTTGTGTTCAAGACATCAATAATAGCATCTCGGGAAACCCCCACCCAGAGCGGCTGGGGTCACGACAATGGCGACGCTACGCCAGGAATAGAAAAGAGGCTTTCCATGATTACAATTCGGGTGTTCCACAAATTCCCGAGAACAGAGACACTGTTCGAGGGCCAGTTCATTAGGGTGATACAGCGGTCTGGGGAATAACACTCGCAAGTTCTTATGTGGGGAATATCTACGTTGCGGCCCTCAAAAGCCGGCTGAAGCCAACGCAATGAAGAAAGTTGAGCTAGTTGAGCTGGTACATAATGAGGAGCGGAAACTGGGAGAATGAGATCCTAACATACCTGAATACGGCGGAACTACCCAACATGTTAGAGATCTTCACTCTCTCAGCTTCCGTGACTTAGCTGGGTACTGTAGCAAGAAATGATGGGGGTGGACAATATTTTTTTTAAAGGGCATTACGGTAGCTGAGGAAGCAATGGGCTCTCACTAAACGTTGTGCGATGCATAACCGTTATGCACGGCGTCCGGCCAGAGATACCTTTTACCCGGATTCATCCTTTCCCGAACTAGTTAGTTTCCCCGTTTGCTTTGAAACGAATTCTGGCCGGGGAGGTTTTAGACGGCGAATCCTCCTGTTGCTGCCCAGTCAATTCGACACGGTAGTTGCCAGGATCTTTGTCTCTTTACCTCTACGGTGACCACTGTGCTGCAAATGACGGTTTCCTTCACGATACGTGAATCGGAGAAGGAGAAACGACCAGCGGGCAATCGGATTCATAGCAATATTTCGGTCCAAAAAGGTAGTCATTGAAACACAGATATTTCTCAGCTATCGTGATACCCTCTGAAAACGATTGCCCTACCAGCGCCGTATCCTGTACGGTAGTCTAGTACGGGCGGACGCAGTAAGCATAAGCTTTCTGCCCTGGAGACAGGCACCTTTTCGTGCGCCTCACCGGCAAATACCTGATGTGGAAATGATAAGCCTCTTACCAACCTACGTACAGCCTCTTCCAGGCCGAGAAGTACGCAGTAGCGTTGGTAGACTTGCAGCACTAGCTCGCCAAACATCCCAGCGCTCGTCAACGTTGGTTCAATAGCCCGCTGTCTGAGTTGTCAGATGCAGCCTCGATGAAAAGTAGGCAATCCATTCTGCAGTAAGCCACACTGACATGGGCAACGACACTTGGTGTGGCGGGTCGGAGTTCGGAATTTTCAACGACATTGGTACTACTTCCCGCGAGGACAACGAGCCGCAACTTGTGACATACACTTTCAGAAGGGTGAGACAGCCTGGCGGATATGGCGGCCGGACACGCCGACCCGACCCGTTTCTTTGATTCCGTCCCGTTGGATTGTGGTTCATCTGACGTCGTTGGCTTCAAAAAGTACTGTTGATTGAGTGAAGCAGTGTGTTTCGCCCAGTGGAATGGATATAACTGGCCCAACTGGCTGGATATGTGTTGTGGAGTCACGCCTTAGGCCCGCATGGGCAGGGTACCTGGTCAGGTTTTTTTCCGGGGCCATTCGGATT
Source organism: Juglanconis oblonga (assembly GCA_003012965.1). Taxonomy (NCBI): domain Eukaryota; kingdom Fungi; phylum Ascomycota; class Sordariomycetes; order Diaporthales; family Juglanconidaceae; genus Juglanconis; species Juglanconis oblonga. The sequence continues at coordinate 17,836 of MUZH01003760.1, forward strand.
GAAATGATCTTCATAGCATAGATACCTAGGTACTTCGGTAGGAACTGTAATGCAAGGGTATATATGCGCCACAATGCTACCTTACAGTTCTGGAGTGGAACCACACACTCCCCTCTCCCACATCTTCACGGATTTAATCGTCATCCCACGCCCATCCCCCTTCCCCCACGTCGGCAGCCAAGTTCCAGCATCATTCCAGAACGTCCACTGCGCGTTGGTTGCATCGTCAAGCCATGGCTTACCCGACTCGTCGTCCCTGCGGTCGTGGTCAGCGATGCAACTCTCTCAATCTCCGAGATCCAATTGGCAGGTACTTACCCGAACCATCCATTTCTCGCGCCCACTGCCACATTCAAGATCAGGTAGAACTCTTGGTCGAAGGGCGCATTTCCAGTAGTGGAGTTGGAAACCGACCAGGGGTTGGTTGCGAGAGTGTTGTTCTCGGACTGGGAGGAGAAATCACCTCGGTTCCAGAGAGGATCATTTTTGTAAAAGTTGGTGTAGAGAACCTGTGTCAGTCGGCTTTCGTAGTACGTATAAATGTACTTCTCATCCCACTCCATGCCGTACGTGTGAAAAGCGCCCGTAAAATCTCCTCTCCGCATGGTCCTGACTTTCTGGGTCTTGTAGTACGTGTCGGTGCTGGAGCTCAATCCTAGAGATGGACATGTTAGGATCGGAAGCGATCGGGCGACAGGCAGGCAGTAGACTTTGGCTCACCCCAATGCAGTGTAGAGTAATAGACATCTCGGCCACCAGCGTAGTCCACTGAGTTTCCACGCGACTCCATAATATCAATCTCTCCACTCTTCGGCCACTCCCCGTACACCGAGTCCGTTGGCATCATCCAGATTGCGGGCCACAACCAGTCACCCTTTGGAAGCTTGGCCTTGACTTCAACTCTTCCGTATTTGATTCCCACCTTGCCCCGGGTGTTTATTCTGCCCGACCGCACGGGGTTGACCATTTTGCCCAGGGTGGAATTCGAGTGAACCGAGCAAGAGGCTGCTGAAGTCTCAGTGCAAGTTCCGTCGGTTGTCAGATTCAGTGTGTATCCATTATACAGCTCATCAGTGGTGATGGAAGTGGTCTCATTCGTCAGCGTGGGGACGATGTGAAGTCCTTTCTCGTCCACATAGACATTTGTCGGGTCGGTGGTAGTCCAGTCGAAGGAGCCGGTCCCAAAACCGTCCAGAGCAACCTCGTAGTTCCATTTGTTCTCATCCAAGCTGCCACTCTGGAACTCATCGTCGTACACTATACACATCTAGTATGAAATATCAGTGGAATTCTTAATAAACACGATGTAGTCCGTACTCACCTCCGTGGGCAATGAGCCTCTGATTTCTAGGTACGCGACGGCACCGGCAGCCGCGACGCCCAGTGCCATGAAACCATATATGATATAGTTGTTGAGTTTCGTCCGCTTGAATTTGGAGTCCTGGAGCCATGGTTTCTCGTACTCTCCGCGAATTCGATAGCTGATAAACCGTTTTCGGCTTCTCATCGCATCGGCGGCGGAGTTGCGGCCAGAGCTGGGATCGAGCATCTTGAGCTTGGGGAGGCGCTGGTTGAATGGAATACAAAACCGGACGCCGGAGAAAATGTTGCAAGCAAGGATGCGATAGACTAAATAAAAGCGGAGATTTTCCTTTGAAGAAGAGCGGAACGAGTGAGTCTCTTGCCAAACTGATCCTCAGTTATTTTCGAGGTGTACAAGTGCCCTGTACCGAGCCGATGCTGCAGACCTCAACGAAGGTCTCAAGCGAAAGAAGCATTCCAAGCTTTCCCTGATAAAGTTTTGATCCTAGACCTGGAAGACTTGTTGAAATTGACCCTTGCCACACCTGCATATACGTACATCGGTTGCACAGCTGCTCGTAATAGTCCGCTGCAGTGGCCCTTACGTGGACAGGGGGGCAAGATAAACAAATTCCGCCACTTTATCCATTTCCAACATCATTAAGCCTTCGGATGTAACCCTTCCAGAAACGGAAGTATTGTGGGAGGACAACATGTAACCCGAACAGCGGCAGCTTGCAGCGATCTATATGATGAACTTCTACTGTACCGAATCCTCGGGTCTCATAGGCCAAGGAAGTATGATCCTCAAACATGAAGTGCCTGGGAAGGATTGCAACGAAAAAGTGCCTATTCTCCGATGTCTTGCATGATGGAAGTCTCTGGAGCTGGTCCCGTCCGTTTGGGGCGTACTGTGGTGTATGTTTGTCCATTTCAGGAACCACAACCACATACAGCTCGCCTCTGACTTCAGCTGATGACGATAGCGATTAGGAGCTGGGGAATATTGGTGCATAGATGAGATGGGCTTTTCAGCCCTACATCAGAGAGCTCGCTGTGACAGAAGTCTCTGCGACCATGGGGAGAGCATGGTCCATTGGACTGGCTCTGCGAGGAAACGCCACACGTTGACGTGGGGTATGGAAGGGAAACAAGTTGAGTAATTCCAGGGTCCCCTTTTTTGCCATGAAAGTCAAGAACTGTCCAGGCAGCATTTTGAAAGCAGGCTGCTAGACCAATTTACACGTGGACTTCTATCAGCCTCTCGTAGATCACTTTACCCGAGTACCTGACATTGTTCCACTTCATACAGGATCTGAGATACTCGCTTCCTATCTACAGCCTATCCTGTTCTTGTACGGATTTGCCGACCCCGTCGAGCTCCACAATGTTGCGCTATACTTTGATGTTCCTACCCCATTCAGTGTGACCCGCTACATATGTATCTAGACTTTCCGTAGTACTGCTAGAACTTGCGCGCACTGTGAGTCCATCGCCACCTACAACTCGTATTATGGGAGCGCCGAGCAGTGTGCATCTGCCAATGCTATACGAAAACGGCGTGGATGGGTATGATCATTGTCGGAGCGCCATCAGTAGCACAGCGGCTAACGGTTCGTACGCAGTATCTTGGCTTGTGTATATGATAGTGAGCACTATGGTTCCTCCCATGCCACAATATTTCATTGTCACCCGCACTCAACTTAGTGCTAAAGCGATGTAACTGATTTTGCACTAGGATTTTGGCTGATACGAAGGAGCATAGTCATGATACCACGGGAAGCCACTACGTGTAGTATTTGCAAAATGCACCCACTCCTCCCGGGGAAAAGAAATGTTCAATCGAATAGTTGTGGCTGAAGCCGAATAAAGTGTGGCACGATTGGTGCATGTCAGCGGTTGCCTGGATGAACTTACAGAGTCACACTCTCCTATTAGAGCTTGATGAGGCTTTCGGCAAAGGTTTGCATCCAGTTGTGTGTGGTTGCAGTCTCGCCAATGGAACTCTCTGACCTCTCGTATTGGCACCAACAAGGATTTTACATGTGATGTGGAATTCCTTATCAATCCCCTGAGTTCCGGATTGTTGCAAAGTTTCTGGCTGGTGGGTATTTGAATGTCCGTACATCTCTTGTTTGGGAGAATCCTGCTTTGATAGCAACCCCCACCCTGGGCAGGTAATTGGACCAAGCCTTTCGGAAGTCTACACGATTGGATCACCTTTCACCGTTCACTCCTTGAACGGAATTCTTTCTGTAAACTACCTAGTGTTACCACGTGCCACGGCCCAGGAAGTTGGTAAAGGGGCTAATATAAGGCGAAACCTTAATTTAAGTCCGAGCCAAGATTTGCTACCATAGTATGTCGTGGAAGCCTTCCGCGGGAACCTTGATTTTTAGAGAGCGCTTGGGATGCTGGCTGGAGGTGGTAACAGGCAAGACTCCCCTTGATTTGTTGAAGGAGAGTATCATTGGACACTATTCTTGGAACTGGTTACCTATCAATGTTTCATTCGCTCCAAGAAAACGCTGTGTATGGAAGCTGGGTTGGTAACACCATCGCACTTAAATCTGACTCATCCGCCATTGCAAACCCGAGAGGAATCCCAAGTGGTCTGCGTCCTCGAGATTCATTCGCAATCTTTCTGATATTCGGTGTGATTTCGGCGGGTTGGGGTGCCATCGTGCATGGCAGATAACGTACGGAAAGCTTATGCTGGACCCGTAATCATCACCTTCCGCAGTTGGGACTAGAGCCAGCCATGCAGATGCAGAGGAAGACGTCTGCGGCCGTCCAAACGGCTGAGTGACGTTGGGGGCGCCCAGGAACCTTAAACTGTCATGTACCGGCACATTGGTTCGCAGATTGGCTCGCAGATACCTGGTACATTTCCCTGTTCCATGCACGCGGATGGATCCGACCCACCATGGCTGCAAGGGAGCTAGGCTTATTTGGACGACTGGTCTCGATTTCTTCCCTTGTCGACAACCCACAGGTCACTTCTTCAGCTGACCAGCTCTCACTGTTGCTTCCCTCCCACGCCGGAGCACAGACCGGGCTAGCTATGTTGAGTGCTGCTGCAGAATGACGGTTGTATGTCGATACCGCATTTCGTATGATATCCACCAACAGCATTCCACGTGGCCCCCAACATCCACAGTCTTCGGGCTACTGGTCCTGCTCCCGCTCCCGCTCCCGGCCTGACATCTTCACATGTTGTCATCTCACCATGAATCGATAGTTTCCGCTGAAGCCTGTCACAGCTTACGGCGCGTTGTTCTCAGCAACACGCATGTTGCAGAATATCGAATGGTCTCGAACGGTCGAATTCGGGCGAAGTTCGTGTCGCCGACCTTGGGATGAGGCCTTCACGAAGATGGATGCAGTCCTCTATGGACAGCACCGGGTCTCAGCTCGGCGGTACCTAGCGAGAGGCTGCAGTCACTCTCCTTGAGGCTTGCCCGTGTCAGCAGGCTTTTCTAGGCCTGTGGCGGGT